>JAABNY020000002.1:20149081-20161331 GCA_015164015.2 Brevimyrus niger | reverse complement strand
CCCAAGCAAAGCGAGACTTTTAATTCCACGAGCTGTGAAAATTCATGAGTCTGGTCACCGCAGACGCCTCGGAGCGTGCCTGTTAGCGTAGCTGATGCCTGTCCGTTTTTTTAACCCGTCTGTGAAGATGAGAAAAATAAATGAAAATTGGCGAGGGCCTCGTCCCTGTCCGCCTTGCCCCTCCCCTGGATGCCCTCGTGGGTTTGCCAAAGGCGGGCATCACAGACCACGGCTTTCTTGAGTCGCGATCGTCCGCGGACTCCGGTGCCAGCCTCGTGCAGAAATGAAGACGAGGGAAAAAAACGATAATAAAGCTTGGTGTTCTCGCCCAGCTGTATCCGTGCCAAGTTTGTCCCACGCGGCGTCGTCTTGGTACTGTGTATTTTATAATGTATTTATTATGATCAGCGGGATCCAAATGCATTAACAAAACAGCAATTACTTCGCTTCACCCAGACGACAGAACCGATTTTAGGGCGTTTGGCTCAAAACATGTAGAGCTGAGAAAAAAAAAAAATGAGAGTCTATTTTAAAGTAAAAAAAAATGCAAGAGTTGAAAAAGATTTTTGAGGGACAGTGGGAGTGCGGGAATTAGTGCAGTCCCATTTGTAGTTCCAAATAGAAATACCATCCTTACTGCTTGGGTCACCACCCTTGGCCCAGGAGGCTGGGAAGCAGCAGAGGGAAAATCTGGACTTCCTGCGGGTCAGACATTTGCAGGGTGACATCAAACCGGCTTCTCGTGAAGGACACCATGGAGCAAACAGCGGGGGGACTGACTGAATGTTTGCCTCACGAGAGTGAGAGAACCCCACAGCTAAAGCTTGGCAACCCCAGGCCCCCCCCAGACACCTGGGGGCCAGTTCTGTTGCCAGTCAGGTGAGCTAACATGAGTAATGAATAGAACTGGATGAATCTGAGATTAAAAGTGTTTGGGCTTAGAGATAAAAATGAAAGGATGTGGACAAATGAATCTCGGAGATTGAAAGGTGACACGAGGCTCCGCTGCTCCAGTGCTTAACGTAAAGCTTGGTAAACAGGAGGTAATGAATGAGCAGCAACCAAGGAGGTTAGTGAACGTGGCAAAAACGAAACCAAGCGCTGTGGTGAGAACATGTGAAAATGGAGGCTGTGCGTATGTGGGTAATGGGCACGCTGGAAACCTGAACGAGGCCTCAGAGGCAGCATGCCCCCTTTTTTGAGTGAGTGTTTGAGCCAATCACCAGGTCTTTGTGTGACCAGAGGAAACGTCTGAAGCCTTTGAAGATCAGCCTGCCCAATGACACGACCAGCAGGGGTTTTATTGACCAATTAAATCAACAGAGAGGCTCCTTGAGGCAGGAGAAGTATTTCCTGCGAATATTGTGGGTGGGGCTTTGTGGTGGGGGGGGGGGGCAGAAGATGTCTTAATTCAATGGCAGCCCACCGATCTGGTGGCAGAGAAACCGTTATGTCATCACTGCGCGGGCTAGTCCACCTGTCAGCGTTCGTCACGAGCAGGGGCCCGGTGCAGAGGAGAACGGCAGAAAAACCGTCATTGCTATGGTAACCATCCGTCAAGCCAGAATTGGTATAAAAACTGTGAAAACAAGAGGATAGACAGCTTTAATTGATTCTATCATAAAAAATGTTTAAATCTAGGCAGCGTGCTACTATGCCAGACTGCATCTGTAATCATTTCACTGGAGCCTCCTGTTTTATGAGTCCAAATAGTTTCACCCAGTCAAGTAAATAGGTACATATTGAACTTGATGGCAGAGTTTGGTGAAAGTAATGGAAGGTTACAGAGGGTGAACCTCCCTCATCAGGCATGGAGATTGACTTCCAGGCTTTCCCATCGTGGCTGGTGCTCATTTTAGGGACGAGCACTCTGCGTCCGCCGTTAAATAATGAAGCCTTACATTTCGGTCAAGCTGTAACACTTGCGGGAGGTAATCAGGGGTGACCGGTTCCGTGTGTGTAAGGTGGCGACGCCTCCGCGGCCGGTTCTGCCTGGTAGAATCCCGCGTGCGGCCCATCGAGCGCCGGGGCACTGCTCAGCAGCTCCTCCGCCATATTTGGCTTTTCTGGAACGGCGCGGGCTGAGAAATCTCACGGCACCCGGTTTGTTAGTTGGAGTGGAAGTCGCCACCGCCTCCACTCTCCCACAGACACATAAACTGCAAATGAATCACAACACGCCAGCAGTCAAATTTAGAACAATTACAGATCATTTGAGAGCTTTCCATATGGTGGAGCTGATTTGCCTCAGACGAGGACCCATGCTTTCTCCCTCCCTCACTCCACCTCCCTCTCTCTCCATCTCCCTCTCTCTCACTCTATATATGTGTGTCTGTATATATATTCTCTATATATACATGCTCTCTGCTAATTAGAGCCCCGCTCACTTGTGTTGTCGTGTGTTTTGAAGTTTGTTATGCGCTGGGCCGTCAGCTACCTTGCTGCGCGAGGCCACACTGGTTCACGCGCGGCAAAGCAGACGCAGGCATCTGCCGCCAAACGGGGTCAGAGGGGAAGGCAGAGGTCCCCAGGTGTGACACCGATGATGCTTTTCACACTAATTCTAACCGGCTCTGCGATGATGCCGGGACCCGCATTGGCCCGTGACCCGAATGGCTAATGAGGAAATGAGGGCCGCCCCCCTCCTGTGGGCCACGCTGTGTGCATATTTCCTCTACCGGCTTCGATTTGCATATTCGTGCGGAGACTGGAGATAAGGGACAGTTAAATGAGACATAATTTGTACTTAATTTGATAGAGGTGATTATAAATAAAAACAAATCACGATGGGGAAAATAAACAATGAGGGTCCTGGTTTAAGTGGGGGGAGGGGGCATGGGGACGGTGTTAAGGCATCTTCTAGATGTTCCCCCTCCCCATTGAAGGTGTTTGGTGTGGCGGACAGGGCTGATTGGCACTGTGGATGTGGTGGATTTTTGGCGGCACTGGCCCTCGCCATCGCCCCTCAGACAGGTGACCCCCAGTGGGCAGTTAGATGTTGGCAGTTTATTTCTAACCAGCCCCCACCCTCTCCCCAAACGTCATGCTGATTCGACTAATGACTGATGCCAAGCAGCTTCTCCAGATGGTAATTACAGATAAGGCATGTAAGGGGATTTCTGTGCCCCCCTGTACTGGCTCTGGATAAATGGAAGGGGGGGGGGGCACAAAGTCATCTGAGCTGTAATTACGTCTGTGAGAAGCAGTCATTTAATGCAGATGCGACTGCACCATGAACAGCTTCACATTCGAGGAGAATTATATATCATTTGTGTTCCAAATTATGCAAGTAAAAACATATAATGAGACAACTGGTAAATATTAGTTGAGCGTTTGTCTCGTTGTGGGGAAACGCTGCATGTTTAATTGGCATTTCATGTTTCACACATGATTAATCAAAAAACAACTTTCCCCCTTCTTTTTTGGGCGACTAAAATCACCTTGTTTGTCACATGGCTGACATTTCATATGGCTCCTCTGTCCCAGACAAAATATTAAAGAAAAAGAAAAACACTTTTTCTGGGTGTGGACCTAATGGAATAATAGTGTGGGGGTGTCCGTCTCTGTCTCTATGGCTGCCTGTGCCTTCACAGCATGGCGGCGGAGTTGGGAGGGTGATTGCTGGGGGCCCAAGCCCCCAGCAGGGAGTGCAGTCTCATAGGGACAAAGCAAACAAGTGACGCTTAGGACATTGGTAAATTGTAGGCCCTGACCCCCCTGATCTACGGATCTCTTCAGGACAGGGTCCTTTTTCAAGCTGGTAAAGGATTAAATAAACAATCATTGTACTCAAGAAGAATTCTCACTCTCTTGGAGGAAGACACACATGCAGACAAAGAATCTGGTTGTCCTGCTCTAGCTTTCCATCATGTTTGTGCAGTGATATACCTCCAGTCTGTGGCAGCCACACCTGGAGATGACTGCATTATGCTAATTGTGACTCAGAGGCACTGTGAGAAGGCTTGCTATAATTACCCGTGTAATTGTCTCGTATTTTGTAAAGTGCCAGATCATTTAATTCAGGATTAACACCTTTCACCTCCAACGGCCAAAGGCTTTACTCCAACTCGCCACATTTCCCTGTGGGGAGGGAGAAGCTTTTTGTGGTCTTCTGCACGACTTGTGCGTGGCTCGGCAAATGGTAAAAGAGACCGCCCACATCTGCCAGGCTCTGCCATTGGTCACATTTGTCAACTGCCAGTCTGCCATTGGTCAGCCCCTTTCTATACTTCCCCCACCATAACATGGCCATCGTTAACCACACTGCTGCCTGTCATTCCCTTGGGCTAGCACTCCTGGAGGCGAAAGAGTCTTTTGGACCAGCGTTGATCGTCACTCCCTTTCATGCTTAATCCCTCTGTTGACGAGGTGTGTCCTGGGTCCATGAGATAGGAGAAGCCTGCAGAATGTTTATGAAGCAGTGAAACTTAATCACTGTTGCCATGGGGGCAGTGTGGGTCCCCGTGATCTACAAACATGGCCATTCCCATTCTCCTTCCCAGTCCAGTCACATGTCTGACCTATCATCCGGATCTGTCGCATGAGCTCACCTCAGGCACGGAACCATGTTCCTCAGTCACCTAGCAACTAGGATGTCCTCCGTTAAACATGACCATGACTTGGTGATATAATTATGCACACCTTGCAGGACCTACACCTGGATCCCCAAATCTCTGCTCCCTAAATGGGCTGCAGTGAAGAAGGGGGGGCGGGGGGGGGCGCTTATCGTGTTCCCCACATCTCAACCTCTTATACAGGTAGAACACATCTTAAAAACCCCTTAGTGTGCTTGTGAGGCGAATGAAAGGTGACTGACATGTGATATTCTGCTCTCTATTCTGCGGTTCTTCAGCTTGTTATTTAGCTACAAGCACATTCTTTTCCCACTTTATACCAGTACAGTTTTTTTTTTTTACTAGATTTGTTAGAGGATCTCGCTTGGCTTCCCCATCTCTCCCAATAAAGTGTCGGCTTAGCGAATGAAATATAGAAAGTAAAACCCAGCTTGCGGGTGACCGTCGACGGGCAGCAGCGGTTAGGTGGATCTGAAGCCAACACGCACGTTGCCAGCAGAAGTTAAAAATAAATAAGCATATCATCCACACTTTCGGCGCCTTGATAATGTAAAAGCTTGTTCCCGTGGATGATGCGATCGCAAAACACACGTCGCATTTCACGAGACAAACAGGCCGCAATAACATACTTGCATCGGGGACTTTTTCCCCCTCATAATTCCACACCTATCGATTGCTGCAATGAAATCTGTTTAGTTGACTTGTGACATGTCTTGTGACACATTTAATGACAGTGGAATGACAGGGCAGCCTGAAGGCAGTCCCTGTCTCCACGGCGATGCAGGCTAGTTAGCACTGGTGGCGGGGGGCCTCTTAAGGGTGGAGGCCACACTCTTGTTCCTGTCATTAAAATGACAAGGCAGCCACGTCCAATTACCAGTCAGTAATTCATCCAGTAAGATGTCATTTTTGAGAATGTCGTTCAAATCCAAATTTTAGAAAGTATGTCAATAACCAGAAAAATAATAATATTCATGCTGTAAAGCAATCTGCAAACATATCTGTAAAGAAAACCAAACTTTTAAAGACATAAAAGAGATTGAAAGTGTGAATAATGAAATTGCTTGTTCTCCTTTTCCCTTTCTGTTTCTTGTATTTAACTCTTTCCATTTCTTTTCACTTTCTTTCTCATTCATCATTCTCTATCCCATTATCGGTCTCCCTTTCTTTTTCTTTGTCTCTCACTAATCTTTCTCTCTCATCACTCTCTTTCTACTTCTCCTCCCTGTCCTTCTCCTTCTTTCCTGTTTCTCCCATTTTATCCTGTCCTTCTCTCGCTTTCATCTGTCTCTTTCCCTTTCTCTTATTTCTCTCCTTTTCCCCAGTCCATCTTCCTCTTCTCTTTCTTTCTCCCTTTTACCCTGTCATACACTGCAGGGGAAAGTGAATCTGTTTCCACCTCTGCTGTCTCACACTCTGTCTCTCTCCTTTATTTTTTCTCCTCCATTTCTTTTCACATATCTCTCTTTTTTCTTATCCATTTCTTTCTTTCTTTCTTTCTTTCTTTCTTTCTTTCTTTCTTTCTTTCTTTCTTTCTTTCTCTTTTCCCTTCCCAATTCCTTTTCCTTTTCCTGCCTTCCACTTCTCCTTCCCCTTGTCTATCTTCCTCCCTCTCCTTTTCAGTTTCTCTTTCTTCTGTCTGTCTCTTATTCACCTTCTTTTGTTTCTTCCTCTCACCTTCCATGCTGACCCATGAGCCTACAGAAGGGCCTCTGTGCCATGATTTCTCATCCCCCCCCCGGTGACACAGCCCGTGTGACCCCTAAGGGTTTGGGGGAAGGTCAGGGCAGCGGGCTGTTTTCATGCTCTCGCACCCGGATACCCAGCATGCTGTGGCAGCAGGCCGTATTTAAACAGCCGCACCGCTGTCATGTTTCATTAGCGTTCGGATGAGTTAGTGGCCCTGCACCGGGCTCTTATGCTGCCCCTATCACCCTCTCAAGGGAACCCGGGGGCGTGGTCTTCACCTGCCGTCATCCAGGTGCAAGCTATGCTGAGTGCTTATGCATACCTCTAGTATATAGAGAAAGGCTTTTTACTTGATCTCTGGGTTTCACTCAGTCACCACTATGCACTAACTATTGCCTGCTTACTTTAACCAATATGGATCACCCGATACTTACTACAAAGCCAGCAATTACCTCTTTTATTCTTACCCTTTTGTAATGTTTTTCCTGATTGTCAGACATATCAAGTTTAACTGATTACTAATGGGACATTAACGGTGTCATGGTGTTTACACAAAGCAAAGAATTTGCCCCATTTAGAATGACAGCTCCCGAATTGTGCTTCTCAGGATAGACATGACCCTACACTGGATCAGCGGTCATGGAAAATGGATGGATGAGTGGGAGTGTATAAAGAGTGAAGACAGAACCATGACTGTAAACCTCCGCTTCCTGTCAGCCAAACCGGCCACGTCATTTACCTGGAAATCTCCGAGCTTCTCATCATCCCGCCCTGTCGTCTCGGCTAAGCTGACGTGTGAAAAATTCGGGGTGAAGCGGTTGGGCCTCGAGCGAGGAAAGCCAGCTGATGGAGGGCTAATCTGTCAGCTTCTGACAAAGCTGAGCCTGGCCTGACGTTGAGGGGTATTTAATTGAAACATTACCCCTTTTAAAGACTCTGTGAGCTGTCGACGCAGGGGCCAAGGGTGGCAGGTTTGGGTCTTGCCCAGACGGCGAACCCCCCCACCCCAGAATGCGCCACACTGTTTGCTTCCACACCCTGGTGTGATTTGGGCTCTTTCTCGAAATGCCCTTGGCACAGAAGGGATGAAGAAAGAACCCACAGCTGTCTCCGCACACATGAGTGTCAACGGTGATGTCATAGCGCATGCTGAAGGGGTTTATCTTGGCTAATTAACTGGCTCATTAAATGTACTTGGCAGTTCTAAGAAGTGGTGCCCTTCTTGCATAACATGTCATCTGTATCATGCTCCACTGATCAGTGAGGGGATGTGACACATGTTGTTATCAGCAACCTTCAGGTTTCAGACAATAAAGTCTAAGCAAACCCCATGTTGTAGCAGAATTAGCAACGTTTCTTTCACTGGGTCTTTCTTGTCTTGAATATTCCCAGTAATAAGTTCCCATAGAATAGCTTTGACATTGAGATGATTCTTCCAGGTGATACCTGAATGGGAAGCAAATGTAAGAACAACTACTCATTGAATAACCCACCGTTATGTATTCATCTGACTCCATATAAATGGTGTCTAATCGATCCTGAACATTCTGAAAACCTGTCAGTGTTTGCAAAGAATATTGAGCTTACATTGGTCTTGTCCATTTTGGCCCAGTCCACGAACACAGATGCTCCTGTAACACTTGATCCCAGAGGAGCTCCAGACAAAGCTGTAAAGTCATTTGCATGACTATGTGATCCATGCGGGCCTGCATGACAAGGGACACCCACTCAAGGACATAGAGGGCTGTATCAGCTGAACCAAAGCAAACAGACACAGTTGATGATGTACAGCTACAGTACAGCTTCACTCTCAGAACTTCTTCTGCTCACTTACTTTGCATTTGAAGCACAGAAATGACAAAAATGAGCATTGAAAGTGAGAAGGTGTTATTGTAGTCACTGTTCTATATACTGTATATATGTTTGCAATCAGAAATATTAAGCCCCTCAAAGATTTTAAGGATTCATCAATTAAAGTCGATTCTGCTATGACATCTTTATGAGTTGAGTGAACCATTAAATCAACACAGACAATGAATGATGTAGTATTTCTGTGTAACAATATATTTTGTTAATATATTGAGAATTATTGGGGACAATTATTGAACCCCATGTAATATTGCTTTTTATAAAGCTTTCTGAAAGTTTTTATCACTCAAAGTGGAGCTGAAACATAATTAAGCATTTGGGAACTCTATAATGATCTTTAATTTGCTTCAGCTGTGATGCATATGTAAACCCCACCCATGAAGGTATTCAAGGTGAGTTGCAGTCATGGGAAAGACAATGTAGCTTCCACAAAACATGAGAGAGGTGATTATTTCATCATGTGAATGTGAAGCATGAATTGTAAAGCATTTTGAGTGCTTGTAGGAGTAATAAACTGCTATTTAAATGCAGCCCCTTTACCCCGTGTGACTGCAAGACACCTACAGGATGACCTGATGAAGGCTGGTACAAGTGCTTCAGTGCCGACTATAACCAGTGGTATGTCTGGCATGTGAAAGGCCAGGATTTTGGCCAGAAGAATACCATCCTCATGGTCAAGCATGGGGGGGGGTCATTGATGATTTGGGGTTGTTTACCTGGCATCATGAAATGCCCATAAATACCAGGCCACTGTAAGGAGAAATGTGACGCCTTCTGTTGAGAAATTGCACCTTGGTGATCGTTGGACTTTATAGCAAGATAATGATCCCAAGCACACCAAATCAATTAAGAGACCACAGCATTTTCAGTTTCACTT
This sequence comes from Brevimyrus niger, assembly GCA_015164015.2. Taxonomy (NCBI): domain Eukaryota; kingdom Metazoa; phylum Chordata; class Actinopteri; order Osteoglossiformes; family Mormyridae; genus Brevimyrus; species Brevimyrus niger. Next base: position 20,152,322 of record JAABNY020000002.1, on the reverse strand, counting down.
ATTTATTAATTTATGGGAATGTGTCTGTGTAAAATATAATTTTTTTTGCACACTCCAGCCTGGCTCTTCCCTGCTTCTCATTAATGAATGACTTCTTCTTTACTTTATGGGTGTTAATTTCTGCATCTAAGATTCTGTTAGGAAATGTGCTAGCCGCAGGATTGGGAACAAATCATTCCTTGGTGAGTCTTGAGTCAAGTCTCGAGTCAAAACATTGCAGTCCTAGTCAAGTCTGGGGTCATTTGCCCTCAAGTCCAAGTCAAGTCCAAATCTTTCCATCATTTTTGCTGTCAAGTCAGAAGTCATCAAATCTGTGACTGAAGTCCAAGGCAAGTTCTGAGTTATGTAACTTGAGTCCCCACCTATGCCCAGGTTTTACCTTAGGTGACTAAAAAACCCACCACAATATGTCGTAAGATAGATTGAAACGAGAGTGTCCACTTGCAGTTATCCTTATACAATTCATTCAGCCAACTAAAAAAATCAGACAGCAGAGAATTAATATACAGACACTCCTTTACTCATAACCTTTCAACTTACTAACTTTCAGACATATGAACAAAGAGGACTGTAAGTTCAAATTATAATCATTGGGCTCCCATTTCTTTTCCGCAACATCAATTTTTTTTCCTGCTCACCAATCCAGCCTAGTACGCAGCAGCGTAGTGTGCATACTTCCAGCATCCTAATTCTTTATACATGTGTATTCCCTTAAAGTGATACTGAATAATGACTTACAAATATTTCAAGTTACAAATGGCCGTTTGGAACGTATCTCATTCATAAGTAGAGGAGCATCTGTACACTAAAGTTATCACAAGTCATCAAGCTGAGTCATGAATCAGTGACTCATGTCCCCACCTCTGCCTAGCAGTGCACTTCACATCACTTAATGTTTTCCATTTTTTTGAAAGTCACTTGAGGTCATCCTCTGATTTCTGAAGCATTACCAGATAAGTTGCCAGTGTTCTCTGGCATTAGAAAGTTGCTTCTAGCCTCTACCTGACTGGCTTTTAGTTATTGCCTGTGTCTCCTGCTTCACCTTATTCTTGTGTACTGCTGTTTTAGAAACTTGGAGCCTGGAAGCAGCCTGCCTCGCAGTGTAGCCTTCTGCCAATAGGACCAGGATTACCCCCCCAGCCCTAACCTTAATCCAAGTAACCAAACAAAATACAGTGGGACCACAGTTCTCAAACTCATTAGAACTAGAATTTATAAAAAAAGTCAAACCAACCAGTTTGAAAAAAAAAGATCTAGAACTCATTCTGAATCTCAGAAGTAAAACTGTGAACACCAACCTAAGACAACTTGTACATGTGGGAAAATGAGTCATGCGGCATGTCTTTCAGCGGAAACAAAGGGTAACGCTACAGTCTAAGCTTTGCGTTTGCTGTGATAGCATTGTGCATGTTTATATTAACTGAATTCATATATTTAGACAGTAAAAATACATTTAGACAATAATAGACAGTAACAGTAATTATTATTAAATAAAATACATTTAAAATAAAGATTTCTTATTAATTATTTTAATATTAATAATGAACCAATAATACATTTAATTATAATAATATTGTCTTGCCGATCAGTTATGGAATGGAGGCAAAGGTGCAGACGTCAGGGTATCGAGGAATACGGTGTTTAATTACAGGTAAAGCAGGCAAAACACAGACGGACAATACAATGACCAGACTGGGGAAACAAACTGACACGCGGAATAAATACAGAGGACTAATGACAACAACCAGAAACAGCTGATCACAAGGGGATCCCACACGGGGTTAACGAGGGGGCGTGGCACACGGAAGGAGTGGACGATTGGGGCAGGACACATTGTTTTTTCTTAACTCTACACATTGTTTTAATGCATTCATTTTCTTTTCATACTTTATAAATGATTGTTTTGATAAATGTACTTAGATGTGTTTAGTACAGTATATGCTCTTCTTGTTTTAACAGGTTCATTTTGTGTTTAAATGCTAAAAAAACATATTTTAGTGTAATTTTTGGGGGCCAGGAGCCAATTAATTGGTTTTCCATTATTTCTTATGGGGAAAATTTGATTACAACTCAAACTTTTTAGGATTCAATCCGGAGTTCTGAATGGATTGAATTCGAGTTCTGTGGTACCACTGTACAAGACTTTTAGCATTTTTAGTTTTTTTTATTGTAGTCACACATCTTTATAAAATTGAGTCTCCTGTTTTGGGGACCGAAAACATGGTCCCCACAATGTGAAAATAACAGGCTTTTATCACATCGTGTAATATATATGCTCCCCCCCACACACACACATAATTGAAAGTTCTTTACAGGTATGTTTTTTTTATCCATTTATCCATATTTGTCCATATTAGACACTTCCTCTGCTGGCACCAGTTAGGCACCAAGCTACCACTCTGACCTGTTTTCAGCAGCTTTTTTGTAAAAGTCCCATCGTTACCAACAGACACAAACAACGACATGCCGACCCATTGATTTTTTTCCCCTCCATTTGCACGTGCTAGGTAACTCTGAAAGCATGCAGCCGCTCAGGCGGTACCTGGAGGTGCCATTCTTCTGTGGATTTACAGCCAAGAACCTCAGAAATATATCATTACTTTCACATTTCCTTCCTGTCCTGTGCTGCTGATGTACACTTGCCTGGAGCAGGGGCGGGGCACAGGGGTGGGGGTGGAGGGGGGCAGGCAACCTTATCAGATCCAGACCACTTTGGAGAGACACCTGGGGAATTTTGCTCGATATATTACCACCTAAGTAGCCATAAAAGAGATTTACGGCTGTGCCCAGCCATTCCAGGGAGACTCACAGGCCCACAAGGGCCTTGGAGAAGATACAAAAATACATACATTTATGGGGCAGCAGGGAGTGATTTGGTGGGTCTGGATTTCTTGGGGGTTGATACTAAAGTGAATCAAGATGCCCAAAAAACACGACACTCCAGGTTCCACCTCGGAAGCAGGAGCGCACAGCGTGTATCGAGATGAGAATCCTGGTTCTCCTGACTCCTGAGCCCTTAGCTGCTGGTGTTTTCCCAGAGGGAGAGAGGGAGCGAGGGCTCGCGGCTGATGGCCATCCAGTCAGCGGCCGCTTTGAAGTACCAGGCTTTACCTGTCCGTCTGGCCTGGAAACCTGTTTGTTTCACACCTACAGTGTTGACAGGTGTCAGGTCTGGGAACCCTGCACCTTTGTCTAGGTGAGGCAGAGGGGGTTAGGAGGCATGGGGGGTGGGGTCGGTGGG
>JAABNY020000002.1:20114069-20126737 GCA_015164015.2 Brevimyrus niger | reverse complement strand
GACCCCCTGTGACCCAGTAGGATAAGTGGAATGGAAAATGGATGGATGGATTACCAAGCTGTATTTATAAACATACCAAAACTTCAAGTTGTCATGCATGGCAAATTTGATTTTCTCAAGTACAGTAGAATCACTGTCACTCAAGCACATCTCATCAAGGAACTGTGTGTGTTAATAACAATAACAGAGAGTGTGGCTGTGTTCTCTCCAGACATCACCAGAGTTGCACTTTTCATCGGCTGAAGAGCTTTCACGATGTGCTCTGCCACAGTTATATCCTCCTCTGTCAAGGTGCAAAGATCCTTTTCGTTTCAACGGACTTCAGGAGAAAGAAGTGCCCCTGATTTTGCCGGCTGCTGCTCCAAAAATCTGTCGAGCTTGTCCAGCACGCTATTCCATCTGGTCACCACATCAATTTTAAGTTTGCGACAGGGCAGGTTCAGTAGCATTTGTTTTTCTTTGAAAACTTTGTTAGCATCACCGCTCCTGTAAAAGAATGTCACTATGCGCCTCACTCAACTTAACAACCGAGAGACGGCCGGAAGTTTCAGCGCAGCTGGTAATGCCAGATTTATCGTGTGAGAAAAGCAGCCAATATAGAGCAGCTCCATCATCTCCACTGCTTGATCATATTAGCAGCGTTATGGGTCACAATGACCGGGTCTCTCAACGCCTCTGAAAGCAATGCACATATATTCGCCCCTGTGTGGGTAGCCTGCATACAGTAGCTCTGGTCTGCAACACATTTGAAACCAGAACCCAGTCATCACGTAAATAGTGGCAGGTGATTGTGACATAGCTGTCTTGACTCCTTGACGTCCAGCCATCACATGTGCGGGCCACTCTGTCCGCTGTCTGAAGGGACAGAGAAATGTTTCCCTTCACTTCATGGTACAGCCTTGGGATAATTTCTTTGCCTAACCGTTTACAACTAGGAATAGAATAACGAGGCTCCAGTACATTCAACATGTAATGGAATCCGTCGTTTTCGACAACACTGTATGGTCTTAAATCTTTGCAAATAAATAATGCAATCGATTCAGTGATGTTTTGTGCACGAGGTGAATTATGAGGAATTTTACTTTTTGGTTGTCTGTTAGGCTGCGGGGGTGCTAGAATCTGCACGTCTGGGTGATGTCTTGTCAAATGGCTCCGCAGATTTGTAGTATTACTACAGCATTTCACCTCAGAGTTACAAATCAGGCATATAGCTGTGTTCTTGTTCACTGTAACTTTACCTTTCTTGCGCAATGTGAAATGCTTCCATACCTCTGACTTCTTATTTGACGGTGTGGTTGGTATCGGGAACGAAATGAAATGAATGAATAACAGACTCTCCATTGTAACATAGCGCAAGGTAAATAAGGGGATGACACCTAGTGGATTAGACTAGTAATAAGGTTAGCGTAAATCTTATGTTTAATGCTTGTGTAAATAAATATAGAAAATATCGACACGTGTCCATTGAGAATCGATTTTGAATCGACAACATTTTATAAAAAAGAATTTTTTGAAATTTTTATTTTTTTTGCCCAGCCCTACTGCAGCCCTCCTTTCGGTGATGCTGGCATCGTCCCTGCACTTCCCCCTCACACCCTCTGCCATGCGGCACCAGCCATGACCCACAGGTTGTATTTTTTTTCTTTGATTTCTTGCTATACATTTTCTTGCCATAGTTTTGCTAATGTGCATCATGATGCAGGAAACGTACCCCAGAGCAGGACTGTAGACTAAACCATTTTCATGAAGGGTAGGTGTGCTTGGAGTGAAAAAACTTTAAATTTAATAGAGACATTGTTTGAAAATTTGTTAAGTTCTTCTAAATAAAACACACCCAGGAATAGGTTTAAAGAAAATGTGGATTAATTCATCCTTTGGAAGAGCTGCGCGCTTAATTGCTTTAACACTAGCGAAGAACATAATGTAACTGAGAGCATACTGTTCTAATAGGTATGTTGTAATATTAGATCACCTGTACTAAAGAAATGTAATACGGAAAATCTTTCAAAAATACCATGGTGCCTTTTCAATACCGGTATCCCATAAGTAGTCTGCACAAACTCCTTGGTAAATATAAATAAATAAAATTGCTGAATTGCATACTCAATAAATCTACAGATGCTGGTCATATAATTAGAATATCTTCAAAAAGTTGATTTATTTCACTAATTACATTTCAGAAGTGAAACTTATATAATGTTTACATTCATTCCACACAGACTGATATATTTCAGTGCGGCCACCTGGTCCACCCAATGTAAAAGCAGAATGTAAATGCGGCCGCCTGGCTACCTATGTGTGGATGGGGCCACCTGCCCCAATGGCTGTTTCCCGGGCTGCCTGGCCCACCAAAGGCCAAACGCAGCGGGGTGAGTCTGCGAGGCGCCAAGTGGCCCGGGCCGGCTGCTCCACTGAGCTGCGAGTCAAGCCGCCTGGTCCACGGAGGCCAAATGCAGCAGGTGAGCTTGCGAGGCAACGGGTAGAGCATGTGGGCGCAGCCCCCACCCGGGCCGCCTGGTCCACCGACCGGCCCCCTTCGTTCCAATGCTGCAGGAGGATGACAAAATAAGGCGAGACTAATTCGCGTCTTTACCAAAAAAATCTTTCTTTCCTCATTCTTCACAAAATTGTATTAAGACCTTTGATTTGTGTGGCCATCAGCGGTGGAACAACTGCACACAAGGCCCTGGAGCGAAACACAGATCGAGCTCCCCCCTTCCTTCCCGCACACGCATGCATACGTATATGTGGTGGTACTGAAACAAGTTTTAAAGTGTGGGTGCAAGAACACAAAAAACTTAATGAGAGACTTTCACTGTCCCTCACAAAAACTATAAAGTTTTAGTGGCTAAATGGCCTTTTCAGACAGGAGGAGATTTGTTTGGCTATGCCTAGAAAACAACATTGTTACCAGTGTGGAGACCGTCAGAGTTTTACCAAGGACAAAAATTCCATCTCATTCATTTCTGTAGCAAAAATCACAGTGTATTGTCTAAGTGAATAGGGTATAGGTTAATTAGTGTACACGCACCATCTTTCTCATTCTCATAATGCATCCACGCATCCGAGTATAGGCCATTTAATGTCATGTAGCCTAACTTTTTTATACAATTTAGACAGCACAAAATCATTAACCTAGTTTAACGCATTTATTTATACAACCACATATTTATTTACAACCACATTTTGACATCAGTGATGCAGTGAAGATAGTCTCTTTATTTCGTGATGCCAACCCTCCCCATTAATCAGTCTTTTTCTTTTTCCATTTGTGCCAATATACTTCGATATGCATATGGAGCATATGTAAACATTTAACATTGGAGCATTTAAACATATGTAAACATTTAACATTGGAGCATTTAAACATATGTAAACATTTAACATTGGAGCATTTAAACATATGTAAACAGCACAGTCCATGCCGACTGAGACAATGAGTTTGTCTGTGTCTTACAGAGCCCCTGAAGGAACCTGTGCGAAAGTAAGAGCATTTTGTTTTTGCACAGGTCCCATCAGATACTCCGCAATGTGGGCTGCTCACCTGACAAAACATTGTACTATGTCAATTCAGCTTTACAGTGTACATCTGTCGTCTTAGCACCCCCTGTCGTTTTACTGTTGTATTGCATGTCAACCAAACATTTCTACAGTACAGTAACATGTACATCAGTAAACAGTGGCATTTTGTTACTCGTGATTTGTGTATTCAGATACTGCCAAAATTTTACTTTGCCTTTTTATTTTTAAGCGTGAATAACAAAAAAAATGCTCACATAAACAGGTCCAGCTAGGCTCATAATGACCTGTCTGATTCGTGATTTTTGTTTTCACAAATTAAATGTTTTCAGTCAGTGAGAGGTCAGTGTATCAGGTCAGATCAGGTCAGGTAGGTAGTAGGAAAATAAGCTGGTTTTGCACTTCAAGCTTGCTAACAAAGGAAATACCCCCCTACCAGACCAGAGCCTATCCCAGGAACCAACCCTGGGCAGTACTACACTTTTGGGTCATGGGAGAGCATATGACCTCCACACAGAGAGGATCAAACCCAGAACCTTCTTGTTGTGAGGTAGCAGCACTAATCATTGGGCCAACCGCGGTCATCACCTTACATGCATTAATACTGAGATTTGCTTCTCCTTAATTACACTGTAGAGACCTAAACTAAGCCTTATTCACTCTTAAACTCCTAATCTCTCGATTTGCCTTTGGAAAAAAGCTGGGTCATGTGGTTTGACGTCTGTCACACACCTGACAACCTGTTGCAATAGTCTTCTAAATCTTCCATGTCTGTGCTATCAACCATTAGTACCACATGCGAGTATAATTTTGCATACATTTACGTAAGTATTATCAATATGGTCCATATAAATAATTATATAATTTCAAATCAATAATAAAAAATAAAAAGTATATACTATATAGTGCTGGCGTGGTGGCCTCCTGTCTCCAGGCCACTTGAATCCCAGCCATGTTCTGTGTGTGTGAGCCTCTGTGTCTGTGTGTATAGTGTTTGCATGTCCTGAATACGTCACATTACAGATGGATTGATACCAAAATGTTGACTTTGATACTGATACTAGCTTTGGGATCTCGCCATTAAAGCTAAATCAATAATGTGAAACTTTCCCATGTAAATGTTACGTTGCCTTGAAATAAACAGGCCAATTTATCAATTAAATAAGTAGCAATAGCATTTAATAAGTTAAACATGAGTAATATGCACAGATTAATCAAACTCCATAAGATCCTGCATTTAAATTAGCCTCAACTGTTACAAGAATCAATCTTAATACGCTGACATTACATTTATATTTGTGTTTGTTTTCTTTATCCATTGGCTTAGTCTACTTTTTGTCCCTGGGGAAATGGATACGAATTAACTCACATATACGCTAAACATGTGAATGGTACAATGGGATTAATCCCACAATGATTTAAAACAATTTGACAAATTCAAATAAGAGGCTGAGAATGATGTTCAGCTTCAGCCACCGGCTCTCGTAGTTGGCTGTGGGATCTAATTTTGCCGGTTCTTTCCTTTCTTGTCTTTCCCATGCGTTTGCAGAGGCACCTTCACCACATTGCCAATTGATGTGGACACCTTCACACTGCCTGCTTCTAAATCACCAGTCATGACCCCCCCCCACCAGGCCCATTGGTTATCACCTCAAGGGCAACACGTGTCCTGGCCAGGATTGCCCACATGGGACTGTCCAAGACCGCGGCTGAGGTGCAGGAGTGTCCCGTGCTGTTGGTCACATCCACAGGAAATGAGGTGCGCAGCGCAGGATGAGATCTTTGGCAGGGGTCCGAACGCTGGTCTGGGGGGGCGGCGGCTCCATCACACCCCTGTCTCTCACACACACAGCAGGCACTGTTAGTAACACACTTTAACTGAAGTAGGAATGCACTTGGCCTGGGTACAGTTTCAACTGCTGATTTTTTATTAAGGTGAATATTTAGCTTAAATTTTTATTTTTAGCCATTAAAAACATGACGAGGTCCAGACCTCAGTGACCTCTTAGCTGGCTATGGCCCGCATTAAAAACGATGGTTGCCGCAAATATTGGTGATTTTAGCAAAAGTTATAAAATAGCTGAGCTAACACACTTTGACCCGCATAACAGCATAGTTTTACACTAACATGAAGAGGACTTTGGCACAGTACAGTATATTCACCTTCTATAAAAATGTAAAAAAAGAAGAAAAAAAGTAAAATAAACAATAAAACTCACTGTAATGTTGAGTAATAACAGGTAAAGATAAAGATTATAATGAATTTGTGTATACTTCATCTGGTTAACTGATGTGTGCACCTCTGGAGGAAGATGTCTGGAGGGCAATATCACTGATTTTCATTTCAATTCAATCTAAAACTGCTGAAACTGATCCCAATAATGATATTCAGTGCCGGCCCAGTGCACTGGATTTATAATGTTATTAACATGCTCTCCAGAACTGTAGGCAGTGCAGCTGATGCAGTTGCCCTGGAGCCCACAGGAATGGGGCCCCCCATGAAGGGCCAACGGCCCCCTTTGCAGGGAAGATCAGGAGGTACCGGAGCACATTACACTGCATTATGAACCTTTACCAGGCCGCTAAACCTTGTCGTGTGACCTGTTGTAATAATAAAAAGAATGAAGTTAAACTGTCTTTCGCTCTTAACCATTCTGTAGCTTATTATGCCACCTAGTGATCAACTAGCAGTATTACTGGTGTGTTTGGTATTTGGAGGGTAAATCGCACGGTTGTGAAAAGGACACTGTGGCATGACTATAATTGGGCTGGACTTCTTGTCAGAAGGTAGTCAGATTGGGTGATACCATCTCTTCCACACTGACCCCCCCCCGAGGATGTGTACTGAGTCCTGTGTGGCCACAAACAGCTTCAGCATCATCGTGAAGTTTGCAGATGACCTGAGAGCGGTGGGTCTCATCTCCAACGGGGACGAGGTCGTGTACGGAGACACACCTCCATCTCCATCAAGGGGAACGGCACAGAGAGGGTCAGCAGCTTTACGCTCCTAAGGGGGAGTCCCAGCGGTGCCCCCATGGACAGGGCACTCCAGCCGGGCGGCCGGTGGAGAAGAAACAGCAGTGCCTCTTCTAGCTCAGTTGGCTTTTATTTAATGTACTGAACTCCGTGTCATGTCACTCCAGGCCTGAAAGGCAGTGCCACTCTCCCCCTCTGCTTGTCCCGTTCAGGGTGGTGGGGGGTCCAGAGCCTATCCTGGAAGCTATGGACACAAGGCAGGGAATAATCCAGGGTGCAGTGCTGCCTAATCTCAGGACACACACATACACCATTCACACGCATGGGGAAATTAGCAACTCTAATTAGCCTCAGCATGTTTTTGGACTGTGGGGGGAACCCCACAACGACATGGGGAGAACATGCAAAGTTCAGACACAAAGCCAGGGCAGAGAGGTGTGAGACGACTAACCCCCCCTCCCCCCCAAAAAAAATGTAATGCTGAAATTAAGACCAGTGTACCATACAAATCACATTTTGCTTACTTAACTGAAATGCTAAAATAATGAGTAAAAATGTTCCATTCTGAGACCATTTCTGTAATGTAATTACTGAGGATAAGCAGATATGTGGGTGATATGGCGGTGCAGTGGTTAACACCTCCGGGTTCGAGTCTCTGCCTCGGTTCCATGTGTGTGGAGTTTGCATGTTCTCCCCATGTCGTTGTGGGGTTCCCCCCACAGTCCAAAGACATCCTGAGGCTGGTTGGAGTTACCAAACTGCCCATAGGTGTGTGTTTGACTGAATGGTGTGTGATTGTGCCCTCTGATGGTTTGGTGCCCCATCCTGGGTTTTCCCTGCCTTGTGCCCATAAACTCCAGAACTGCCATGACCCTGAATAGGACAAGCAGTTTCAGATAATTGAAGGAAGTGAGTATGTGGCTATATAACTGGGAACAAGTTGTTGATAAAACAATAATATTGATGATAATAATAACATCACAATTTTGAATATATTTATAAACAGCAGAAGACACAGCTTATAAAAGTACTCAATGAAGTTGCATTGAGACATTTAAATATTTTGGATTGCTTTGCACTTTTTCATGGGGGAACAAAAACAATGTTCTTTGCATCATTTCTCTTATTAAATGACTGAATAAATGTAGCTAATTTAAATGTAATTCATAAATGACCGAATTTCAGCAGTGAGCAGCCAGAACAATTCAGCTGCAAAAGGGCAAGGCAGAAATTACAATGAGGGTAAGAGGGGAAACAAGCACGGATACCCTCTTGAGAGGCAAGAAACAAATTAGACTTGTGCTGGAATTAATCTCTAACAAACCATGCAAGTGACCAAGCAAAAACACTAATTTAAACTGACATGTCGCATTATTAGGTACAAGTAAACATTGTCCAAAGGAAATTAATCAAGATGGGGACGGGAATCCAACTGCTATCGCTGATGCCAAAGAAATGCAGAAACGTTGGGAATAATGAAATAAAGATTGTTTCTTGTTTAATATTATATAATAGCAGTCTAATATATAACAATAATATCACAATAATACAATAGTATGTAACATTGTATAATCAAGACATTAAATAAACAATTGCAAATAATAAGACAAAACATTTTGATACCCCAATTGGAGAATAGTTAAGCAAAGATTTTAAGTGAATATACATAATATAAATATACAGAATATACAAACTATAAAACCTTTACCGATTGGATTGCAACATGATAGTATATGGTTAGGGTTATATGCAAATTAACTGTGATTAGAAAATTAACAATCTGATATCTTTTGCTTCTTCATTTGAAGTATTCATCTTTTTCTTGTCATTTCACATACAATGTTTTGGTGCTAACCCACACACAGAAACCTTGACATAGTTTCTGTCCTCCTGCATTGCGACAGTGTGGAGATTTGCACCCCACACTGTGTAGCTGTTCTGTACATTATCCCCACCCTGTAATGTTGTACATTACAATGATACCACAGCGCTATCTAAGGCCTAGTTCAAGCTTCAGGTTCTTACGTGTGGAGATGGTCTGCATATGTACAGCAATGACCATCCCCCACACCAGCAGAGAGCAGGTGTATTCACAATAACTATTGTAATCACAATAACTGTTTGAACAGTTGTTACTTTTCCTGAGTGGCATTACGTTAATATGCAGTAATATGGCATATGGCATACCAGCCCCATCCCATTCCCCGTACCGCGAATATTATTAGATTTCAATATGTTCGTATAACATTTTGGACGTCTGCTCTGTGAGAGTCAATGCTGCCACCTCTTGGAAATACCTAGTAATTTTTTGCACATTTGCAGTTGCGTCCCATGGTCCCTGGGCTGCGCGTGCACAGTCCACCGAATACCCCAGTGATGAAATTTAAATCACCTTGTGAGCGGTCCATAACGGCGTAAGGATAAGCTAATTATGAATTGCCCTTAAAGCCGGTTCATACATAGGCATGGTTCATGCTTACTGCGGACATGACTGCACCCAGGCATTCCTGCCAAAATGCCAGACAACCTGCAGTTCTTCATACATCCTGCATCAACACGTTAGACCAGTGGTTCCCAAAGTAGGGGTCGCGACCCTCTGGGGAGTCGTGAGACATTGAGGGGGGGTCGCGAGATGATTTCCAAAAAATCAAATATTTTTAAAAACTATTAAAAACAACATTTTATCAACATTTGAACATTTTATATTAACATTTTATCCATAACTAACAAAAGATAAAAATTAGTAGTTAATAGTTACATAAAAAAAAACATGCAAATTAAATTAAAAATATTTTTTACCACTTCCGAGGATAGTGGGAGTCACGAGTCACTGGCACGGTTATTTTGGGGGTCGTGAGCCGAAAAGTGTGGGAACCCCTGCGTTAGACAACTGCATACTTTGACATCAGGCCTGGGGTAACATTGTATAGCAAAGCTGCTCACGTTTTTGAAATGTGGTATGGATGTTATAATAAAAGTAAGAATTTTACTAAAACTCGCCATGCATTATGTACTACAAGTGTCCAAGACAGGGTTATTATTATTTAGGAAAATCTTTAATCTAGTAAACTGTAATATTATACTATACATATTATGGGAGGTATTTTCTGCAAAAAATAAATTGAAAATGAAAATGATAAAAAGAAAATACAATCTCCACGTAATTGCCATTTAGTTTCCAAAGTCTGTGCCCAAAAATCCTGCAAAAATTAAAATGAAATAGCACCATTTGCATTTTAATACTCCACTCATGTATGTCAGATGTGAAAAGTTAAAAAAATCAAATGAAAAACCCTTTTTGTGTTTTAATTTTCCAATTTGACTTTTCAAGTTTTCATTTTTAAGTTCACTATATGCAAATATATGTTCATCGGAGCGGGGCGGTGGGCGGAGCTACGGATAACCGCTGAGCTTTTTTAGTTCGTTTGCCAATTCCGTTGTCTTCGTGTTTCTTGGCCATGGTCAACCTTGTCGCCTATGAGTGTCTGCCTGCAGAAGGGGCCTGATAGTGCGTGTACTCTGTCAAGCCCCATCCACTCTCAAGCCCATACGCCATTTTCGGTAAAACGACAGAATCCGTCTTGTCACGATAGATTACGACTTGCCAACAGCCGCTACAGAATTAATCTTGTCCCACATATAATTCTTAAATCGCGGTATGTATGGCTTATCATCACATCGAAATATGCGTGTGTTAAACTCCTCTCCTTACTACGGGCAAATGGTGCTATTTCATTTTATTTTAATTTTTTGCAGGATTTTTGCGCACAGACTTTGAAATTTAAATGGCAGACCACAAATACGATGATGGTCCCATAAGATTATAGTGAAGCTGAAAAATTCCTACCGCCTAGCGGCATTCGTAGCCGTCATAGTATCATTACTAACTTCAATGTGGTGATGCTGATGTAAACAAACCTACTGCATTGCCAGTTGTATAAACGTATAGCACATACAATTATGTACAATACATAATATTGATGTTAAAGAACTGTTAGTGATTCATACATTTACTATACTGTACTATGATTAAAAAATCATTATTTAAGCTATACGATATAGGGTAAGTGTCTAGTAGGCTATACCGTCTATGTTTGTACAAGTTCTCACAACGGCAAAATCGCCTAACGACACATTTCTCAGGATGTGTCATTGTTATTAAGCGACGTATGACTTTATTGATTCTGGTAAGCGAATCTGCATTATACATTCATTATTTCTACGTTATATAGGGTGTATATTATCATACCATCCCTGCTTTTGATATGTTATTTTAGGTTTTATTATTTTGCCATGATTTTGTAGGTTGTTTTTTTTATAGTCTGGGAATGCTCAAGAATTTTCTTAATTTAAATTAGGCCTAAAGGTAATCGCTTCTTTGCTTATTAAAGGTTTATAGAAATAGCTGGTGAAATCTGTACTATTTAACTGAAGCAATGATTTATCTTCGGGGTTCTTTTGTGCAAATCTTGGACTTGGCCATTAGATTTGTTCTGGTGTTGGCGCCCCATATAGACACCTGTTCTGTGCTGGTAGCGCAGAGGGTGGGGGTACCTTTAGGGGGCGCCTTATACCGCGTGGCTGTTTTCTGCCACTGCTGCACAGTTCGTGACTATTTCAAGGGGAGTAAGCAAGCCAGTTTCGCTTAGGATGCATGTAAAATCGAATATTTACCCAGTATGTACTAAATTTTCTTAGAGTCCTACTACTTGCATTAATAATTTTCTCTTGGTTTTGTACTTCAATTTTGTCTTTGCAGACCTTTGGGAGCTCGTGCAGGATGGCAAACTCTGCCAATGGTGAGTCGCACTGAGGAATCTAAAGCTCTCAAGCCCACTGAGGATGATGGATCACCTGGAGGTCTTAGAGCCAAAGTTAGAACACTCGCCCTCGCTGGATCTGACGTAGATCCTCACAGTGGATATGCCATCGGTCCAGGACCGAAAAGCGAATTGGAGGCGAGGTTGGAGATTTTTTTTTTCGGTTGTGGGAAAGCAGGTTAAAGTTCTGGTCTGTGTGGGCAGATTAGACAGATTACAATTACTAATTGTTTAGATTACAGTCCTGCCGCCTACAGTGGAAGACAGCGAGCCAGCCCTGAGAAATTACCAGGACTATGGATGCTCTCTTCGCATTGAACTGAATTGGAGTCCGCGTCGCGAACTCAAGTCCGTATCTCTGGCAAGTGCCAGGCACATATAGGAGAGCAAAATGGGGGGGGGGGGTGTGCAAGGGAATGAGAGAGCCGGCCAGGCAGCAAAGGAGGCAGTGCTCAAACTCCGCGGAGCACGAACAACCGAGGCGTCAGCATCTTCCCTGAATGACCTGTTTGCCTTACAAACAGGTGCGAAAAACAGGAGACTCAAAGCAGTCTCCGGGGGTATGTGGGAGGAGAGGCCATCTGGATCCATCCAGAAAAAAACTTACCTGTTATTCCAGAAAACTCCTATTTGCAGCAATGATCATCCATGGGATGGACCACGTGGCACAAGGAGAGGGTGGATCATGTCAGTCTACAGTGGGTAACTCCAGGGTTCTCCTGGCTCACAAGGACTTTTGTCAGTGTTGTATGATCTGTCTAAAGAATGATATCAGAAAGGGACAGAAGGTTAAACTGTCCCACACTTTCTAAGCCCTTTTGTCAACTGATGATAGATTTTATTGAACTCACGCAGACTGAGTGGTGACAGAGTACCGATAGCACGGATTCAGTGAAAGCCGGCATACACCATTATTGAAAGAGCATTGAATTTGTTTGCTATCATGCCGCTCACGTACATCACCTTTGTACAGGGTTAATTGTTTCACTGTAGATCATTATTCAATGTAAGTCCCTCTGTTTGTACTAGGTTGGGATTGTCGGGATAGGTCTACCAGTACCTATAGTAGTCTGTTATAATGCGAACTCGACCTGTTTATACAGAAATATGACAATGCATCCATTTGGCTGTTCACAGTATTTGCATCCATTCAAGTTTCGCAAATACATTTCAAGCCACTGCACTGTCAACAGCGAAAGGTCTGCTGAAGGAGATGATCCCGCGATGAGGTAGATTCCAGAAAGGTCTGCTGAAGGAGATGATCCCACGATGAGTTAGATTCCAGAAAGGTCTGCTGAAGGAGATGATCCCGCGATTAGGGAGATTCCAGAAAGGTCTGCTGAAGGAGATGAT
>JAABNY020000002.1:20020001-20043948 GCA_015164015.2 Brevimyrus niger | reverse complement strand
CAGCAGGGAAGGAAGGAGAGGCATCGCGTGAGCCAATGGCAGGCAGGCAGGAGGGTAGTTGCCGGAAGTGGAGGTAGCAGTCTTGCAGGCAGCAGAGGCATAAATTCTTCGGCTAAATAGTCGGTAATGCAGTATCCTTACCATGTCTAAACAGATATGGGTTTACTTTAGCATGTGCTAAAGGGCTGTCGAGTTTATTTCATGGGTTGTGGGTACATAGTTATCATTTCACACTTTTTTAAAAATCTTTAAGATCTCACAGTGTGTTGCCTCGGTCCTCATGGAAATGGCATTATAAATAATTAGCAGTGCACTTTACTGTGGGTATGAAGTATAAAGCTGCCCAAAACTTCCATACATCTGCCCTATTGCAGGCATACTGACAATTCATGGATAGCGTAAAATCATGGGCAGTGCTGCTTTAGTTTGCAGTACATTGAGTTTTAGTCACTCGAGGGTCCTCGCTTGTTCAAAGGAATTGACTTCCTAATAGTTGTTGGTGTCCTATTTATAAGTAACTGTGAAACAGTGTCATGTTTTTAAAAACAGTAATTCAGATTATGTTGTGGTAGTCCCCGGATTGGTTATGTTTCTGTAAGAATTATGATTTAACCCAGTTGTAGCTTGACATGAGTCTCTTGCTAACCGTGGATGTTATTTTTTCTGGTTAATTCTGTACCCCCCACTTCCTCGGGCTATTTGGTGGCACCTTGGCACTGCCAGCTTCAGATGAAGTCTAACAGATATACCCTTCATAACTTAATTGAGGAATGCATAATCCCACAGTGCTGAATTATTCAAAAGTTACCAGTAAGTTATCTATGTGTCCAGACACCCTGTAGTTAACTGGAAAGTGGTGTGATTGTTTCTTTGTGTACTTTTTATGCAGGATTTTCCCATCCTTTGCCAAACTTGTCTGGGGGAAAACCCCTACATCCGTATGGTAAGAAGGCTAGCTAGCAATGGCCACGTTTGCTTGGCATCCTTTAATGTGTGTATGCGTGTCTCTTGACCAATAATCACTTGTTAAATGATCCCCCTAGTTTATCATGTTGTAAATCTCCCCTCAGTCTAGTCTCTCTTCTAACTATGTAAAAAGTCACCTGTCATGCTAATGTGTATTGGGTGTGTGTGTGTGTGTGTGTTTTTCAATCCCTCCGTAGACCAAAGAAAAGTATGGGAAGGAGTGCAAGGTAAGGAGCTGGACCATCTTTCAGTCATCATGTTTTTATATGCTTCCAGCTATTAGTTTGTTGTGTGTTTTTTTCCCCAGCTGCTGATATTGTGGTACTTTTAGTGAACACATGCAGTTCAGAAGAGCAACAGTTACGTGCTTGAGGCGCTGTTTTTGTGCTGGGCATTGTCGCGTGGTCCTGGCTCCAGATGAGGGCCAGCTTGAGTTCCGTTACACTGCGGTCGTGTACCTGAAATGTTGTGGCGCGGACCCACCCCCCACAGATCTGTGCACGGCCCTTCACAGTGTTCCGCTGGTGCCCAGGGGTGCGAATGCGCTTCAAGAAGACTGAGGTGTGCCAGACATGCAGCAAGATGAAGAACGTGTGTCAGACCTGCCTACTGGACCTGGAGTACGGTGAGTCCCCACTCAACAGGAGACCTGGTTAGCCTTCCCAGTGCCTCTCCCAGTCAGCGTATGGAATGCTAATGCTAAGTCCTTCCCCCCATATTTATTATATTTATGATACCTTTCCATATACCCCCAGTGTTTCTTGTACCTATACATTGTGTATATTGTGTTTTTATATTGTTCTTATATCTTGTACTGACACTGTCACTTTGAACCAGCTACTGTCACTGACACCTGAATGTATGTTGCCAGGCCTGCCGATCCAGGTGCGCGACACGGGATTGGCGGTCAAGGATGACATGCCAAAATCAGATGTGAACAAGGAGTACTACACCCAGAACATGGAGAGAGAGGTAGAGTGTCACTCAACAGGAATGTGCAGGCGCAACATTTAGCCTCAGGCGAGCTGTGTGCCTTGTGGTCATGTAACCTTGTTGGCACGTCCCTCAAAATGTTAATACTGAGCTTGGAGTGCGCACAGGGCATTTTATTCAGCTGTGGATGTGTCCTACTTTTTCCTGACTCTTTGACCCATGTCTGTCATTTTTTATTTGCCCCGTCCATACTGATTTAAAATGGATGACATGTAGTAGACTTATTTGTGACATCTGTTTTCACTGGACACAAGCATTTACTTGCTAATTCAAAGTCACTTTAGATTGTATGTTTAGTTATGGTTTCAGTGAAGTGAAATGGGGCTTGTTGTAGACATTTATTTTGGTGATATCACCTAAAATGGGGATCTTTTATCACATGTATGCCTTGTTAAGAAGGGGTGAAAATGCTGACAGATTTCTTTAGGGGGAGTGCCAGATAGCCAGCTGTGAAAGGCAAATTATTTTTCTTTTATCCTGTGTAAAGACAAGGTTGTGCTGTCAAACGAGTGCTATAGGCAGAAATATAGATTTGTTTGTTCATTTTAGCTGTGTTCTTGGCAGTGACCCCTCCCATCACCACCATCAAACAAGTGATGAACAAACACAAACAAGGTGTGTCCTGTGATTACTAAAAGTGTGTATCTATGTCACTACACAAAGTAGGGTTGTATAGACGCATCATAATGAATCTGGGCTGACAGGCTATCTATGGTGATTCAACGTCTTTGATCAGAATCAGTTACAATTGATTTTGAGTTGCAAAATCCTCCATGCTGTTACAGATATGCAAAGTAGGATGGCGAGCAGGTGAATTCCCAAAGCGCAGGTGGTAGAGTTAGGCTCAGTGTTCATAAAGGAAGCACTGCTTGATGATCTTTGGGCTAAACTTGTTTTCTAGTGCCGAATGCTCACTAATGGCTAACATAGTCAATGCGCTACGATCCTTTTGGGAAACACCTCTTTTGTAGTGCAAAAAACATTCTGTTTGCTAGTTACGGTAGCAGCGGTGAAGGCTTTGGGGTAACCAACTGGCTATGTTAAATGTATTGCTAGCCTTAGAGATGTGTGATAGATGGTTTAACAAGTCAACATTGGCTTAATAAAAATCAAGTTATTGGGTCCAATGTCAGTCCAGTATTACCAACTTTAGTAAAACTTTGTCTGTATTAAAAGTTAGCAGCATCAGTGCTAAAGACACAGCAACTGAAATAATGGAAATGATCGCACTGGATGGTCAGCCATTTTCTGTGGTGGGGGCCAAGCTTGCAAGATTAATAATTCATTATGAAACCTGGCCTGAAGATCGATCTTTCATTTTCCACAGAATAGAGAATGATGTGACGTTATTCCGCTAATCTGTGCCGGCAAGCTGGGTGGGTTTCATTGTCGGCAAATGCCCCCAACCCCCTTTCGACAAACGTGGCTAAGAGGTTAGCCACATGGGTGTACCGCTTGTTAGCCTTGCTGACATCAGTAGGTCTTACTTTGTGTGTTGTTTTTTTCCTCTGTACAGATCAATAATTAGCCTTTTGGCAGTTTGCACAGGCTTGTTTTCCCTGTTTAATATAATAAGGACAATAAAAATGAATGCTTCAAGGCTCTACGTGGTATTGCACTTAAAGTATGTAATTAAGCTTGCATGGTCATATTTCCGATTTTTTTCCCGCCAGTGAAGTTAGTTTTGAATTTTAGGTTCTCAGAATAGCCAATTAATCAGATCAAATGGAAATCAAATTTCTTATGCAATAAATCATCCCAATATAATCACAAGCGAATCACCTTGGCAGCAGTGATTTGCACTCTTAACAGAAAGGCTTCTTGCATGTTGGCAGGTGGAGGGTGGGAGTTTATGCAAAATCGAATGACAGAAATTGACATGCTGTAAACTAAGTAGAAGTGAACGCTGCTGCTCAGTGTAGCCTGTGAATATTTAGTTTTTATTGAAAGGAGCCCCACCCTAAAATGAATAAAAATACTGCCTTTATTTGTGAATGTGAAATAGCCAGGCTGTTAACTTCGTAATAGTGTGATACCTCTCAACATTCAAATAATGCCTCAAGGCCCAGCTTTTCCACGCCAGCTCACCCAGCCCCTGACCTTTCCTGACTCCATCTGCTCTTCTGTGGTTATGGCCACTTGTATGTTCTGGATGCTTTTGTATTTTTACACTCATGTCATAGTTTTGTAATGTAGCTCTTGCTCTGTCGCTAATTAATGGTCATTTGTCGGACGGTCACCCTAGATGCTCACCCTAGCCGCAACCTGGGTCTTGTCGGCCTCCTGACAACTTTATTTTGACAGTTTACTGTCTCCCTTGTATGTCACGTTGGCTGCTAAACAGATGCCAATGTGTCAGGGAGCGACACAGCAAAGCTCATCTTAGGATAGCCTGGAAAAACACGCAAATGAGGCCCATTTGCCGTCGGTAGTGACAGATGTTAGAAGTGATCGTTGTGAAGAATGTGTTTCAAGCTGAAAAAAGAAACACCTCTTAATTTCTGGAAGGTTTTAATTAAGGTAAACGTCATTTGGAATGTGTGGCACCCCCCCCCCTTTTGTTTTTCTGCTTACACTGGTATTTGCTTGTACCACTTTTGTAACCTCTCATTTTGTGTAAACATCCCGCTTGGAGTTACCCTCTGAAAGTCTATTCCCTGGAGACCTATATGAAACATTCTGTGTTCCTTTTATTCCCAGCCGGAATATTTACAGTCAAGATCTGCGCTCTTGGTGTAAATTGTACAAAACATTTTCCACTAAAATGTGTACATGATGCTGGTAGTTTCTGATCACTGACTGTCACCTCCCCAGCCCCAGATCAATCACATGGCTTGGCATTTTCCAGGTTGTTTATTGGGAAGCATTTCTACATGGTCAGACTTAATCAGAAACTGCCTGTGTTATTAAATAAAAGCCTGTACTCTTTTTGAGCAAGGAAAAAAAACTCAATCTAATTTCCCTAAGATTTGGCTGGATTTGTGATAAAAATTTCTCTTCTGTTCTAAGGCCTACATTGCTTGGCTCCTTCTTGAAATTATCTTGCTGACTGTTTCCCTTTTGCCCTGATCCGTTTCAAAATGTAAACGTGCAGAGCAGAATGAAAGCATTCTAACCCCCTTTCTGCGATTTCTGTGTGAATGCTACAGTCGCAGTCACTGAAAACGATGGTCTGGACTCTCTGCTGATCTGACGTGACCTGTACCCCTGCAGATCCAGACCTCGGATGGGACGAGACCAGTGGGCCAGCTGGGCAAGGTCCCTGGTTCCAGCGACATGCTGCTGAAGCTAGCCCGCACCACGCCGTACTACAAGAGGAACCGGCCTCACATCTGCTCTTTCTGGGTGAAGGGCGAGTGCAAGAGGGGCGAGGAGTGTCCTTACAGGTGAGCGGGCGGAGGGGGGGGTGGTTTGTGTGTGGACAAGTGCAATGACTTGCACGGTAAGGTGGTCCCTTCGAGTCTCAAGCCCTTCCAACCAAACCTTGCAGAAACCACATCACTCGAGTTACATCAGTAATATCTGCTTGTAGAGACTGTGGTGATGTGGGTATTTGGCAATAAACATTGTGATATTTATAAACCTGGACAGGTTTGCAAATTTACCCAGAAAAAACTATATGTATCCAATAGAGACTGTCAGATAAGTTGGTGTTACTGTGAGTTGAGACAGCAGACAAAAAGCACTGCGGACAAATCACTTGCTCTTGCTCAATATCTTTGTGGAATCCAAAATATTTCCATACAGTGGAAGACAAATTTCTTTTTGCTCTCTATTCAACCACCTTACTTATTTTTGTAAAATTTCGCAGAAATGCATCACGCTATGAGTCAAACACAAAGGATGAGAATGATTATGATTGTCTCAGAGTGCAGGGTATCAAGCAGAGGCAGCAAAAGTAGGCACTCTTTATTCAGCCAGTCATTCGCTCATTTGAATTAACTAATCTGTTTTTTTTTTGTTTGTTTTTTTTTTACATATTCCAAATAATGTTAATTAGTAATTATAATTGCAAAATGTAACACAATTTAATGATAGCCTGAACCAGGCTTGGGTGGCATTATGGAAATACAATATACCACGGTATTTTAGGACACCCCCATCCCCCCTTCCCTGTTTGTCGTATGTTATCACCAAGACTTCTGAATACTGGAATAGCGTTTTTGAAATCTGTCAAAATATCGATGGTGTCGCCCATCACGCAGGCCTAATCCTGTCTATTGTATTGGCGATTTTGACTGTGCTCCATAGGATGGGCTTCAGCATCACAATACTGGATGAGTGACGTAGGATTGTATGCATGGTTTTTCAGGGACTTTCTAAGTATAGTCCTGTGACCATGAGACAGTGATAGTGTGGTACTAGACAGAGTGTAGTACTATTTATGTACTCAAGGGGGTGTCATTGCACAAGAAATACTTGCGTAATGGAAAGTAATTTTTTTCCCCATAATAAATGTTTACAATGTTTTAATCAGTACATTTATAAAGGTTTTTTTGTCACATGTAGTCACTTTTATATTACTTTCTCATAACTGGCGTTTCCTTTCCTTTGCATGTACTTTGTCCATCTCCCTGCAGGCACGAGAAACCCACAGACCCAGACGATCCCCTGGCTGACCAGAACATTAAGGACCGTTACTACGGCATCAATGACCCTGTGGCCGACAAGCTGCTCAAACGGGCCTCTGCCATGCCCCGGCTGGACCCGCCTGAAGACAAGACCATCACCACTCTGTATGTGGGTGGACTGGGAGACACAATCACAGAGATGGACCTCAGGTGAGCACCCATGTCTTTCCTAGTGGGACCCGGACCCATGAGCAATAGCAAGAGGCCGTTTTTATTGGATGGCAGAGCGGGTCCAGATAATACCTCTGTTAATAACCCCATATGTGGTTTGGTTTCTTCCATTTTTCAGGAACCACTTCTACCAGTTTGGGGAAATCCGCACCACCACCATAGTCCAGAGGCAGCAGTGCGCCTTTATCCAGTTCGCTACCCGGCAGTCGGCTGAGCTCGCCGCCGAGAAGTCCTTCAACAAGCTCATCATCAACGGCCGAAGGCTCACCGTCAAGTGGGGCAGGTGAGGACAGCGCACGGCTTCCTCTTGTGGTCGACCCGTGGTGAACCTTCAGGTCGTGATTTTGCCCTGTTAACCTCCATTGCCCATTCCTGGAGGGGGCGCTCTGAGCTTTACAACCAGAATTTGTCTTTCTGTCTCAGGTCCCAGGCAGCACGCGGGAAGGAGAAGGACAGGGATGGGCTGAGCGAGTCGGGAATGAAACTGGAGCTGGTGCCAGGCCTTCCAGGAGGTGAAAGAGAGATCTCATCCCAGGACTGCATGAGAATCCTCATCGACTTAGTCCAGAGAGCTTGGGGTGCTTTAAATTGGAGCGATGCATATGATTAGTTAACACAGATGATTCATACACAGACAGGACCTTAAGGCTGCGGGCAGTAATTCTGGGAAGCTCTGTTTTGTAGAACCAGCTCACTTCCGGGGAGAGTTCCACAAAGCAGGATTTCTTGCTTAGCCGGATAATTTGTTGGGTTCACGGTAGTCTGGGCTAAATATAAGTGAACAAAGATGAAGTCGTTCTAGCTCGAATTACCTATAATCTGAGAAGTTATCTAGCTAAGCAAGAATTCCTGCTTTGTGGAATACCTCCCTGATTTAGTGTCTCATGCTTGGCTTCTTGTTCTTGTCTACAGCTCTGCCCCCACCCCCATCATCAGAAGAGGACACTTCTGCCAACTACTTCAACTTGGGCCCCAGCACGTCGCCCTCTGTCATGAACATGAGCCTACCTCCGCCACCTGGCATCACAAACCCACCGCCGCCAGGTACTGCGGACTTGCAGTGCTCCTCCAAGCCACTAGAGGCACTCCTAATTAAGTAGTGTTGATGGATTTATTTATTTATTTATTGATTTTGCTTGTTTCAGGTTTTGGACCTCCTATGTTTCATTCCATGGGTTCCATGGGTCCTCCCCCACCTCCGCCCATGTCCTTGAGACCACCCGGTCAGATCCATTACCCTTCCCAAGATCCTCAGCGCATGGGTGCCCACGCCAGCCATCACGGTGGATCCTAGCTTCACGTCTGCCTTGGGGTCCCACAGCTCTCTAGTCTCTTAAAGTGGGAAATGGCTTTTAAAATGGCTGGTTCCACATTTACTTAATACTTTCCCAATCGATTTTAACTCTAACTGAAGCAAATTCATATGAATTAAAACATTCCCCAGGCTTCAAGTTTTAAGTTATCAGGCAGTTACTTGAATTGTATTGTTTTGCAGAAACCGTTCACTTTTATTGAACTCATCTGTGTCAGTCTAAATTCCAAGATGGGTTAAATCTTTGTGAGACCCTTGGGTCTGTGCTATGTGTAAACCATAGCTGTGCCCCTCTGAGGTTTAACAGTCTCCTCATCTGTGTGTATCCGCTTTGTGTTTTGGGGGTCGGAGTTGCTTTGTTGGTGTGGTTTTTAGGGACGTGGGGCAGAAGAATGCCGAATTCAGTATTGTGAAAAGCCGGATGGGAATGATCAGACCCATACTGAGTCAACGGGATGCCAGAAGACAAGTACAGCACAGTACAGGAATTGTGACTTATGGAGACACACACGTCTTGTTCCTGACCTTCAATGTGACTCACTTGCCGGGAAATAGGACTTTTGCCGAGTGCTGAACATGGAGGCATATTTTCTGGTTTGCTTGTCTTGCTTAAAGCCTATTTGCTGGACCCTTTTAAAGAACCTATTTCATATATTTACTGGTGCAAACTGTATTGTCACTTTAGCTCCTGCGTTTGTAATTTAATAGTTGGATTTTTGTTTTAAGTCTTAGGTATGTATCTGATATATGTAAACATTCAACAGTGTTTTCTAAATGTCTTCCTTATACCAGTTGAATTCTGAAGTTGGAGTGGTGGTCAGGGGTGATTCCTCCTTCGGTATCTTTCAGGTCCGGAACATACCCCTGTCTGCCAGTCGTCTGTCAGACATTCTCTTTGACGTATAAAACTTTTTTTCAATAAAAAATAGCTGTCATAGTAATTTATTTCTCACAGGTTCATCATTACAGACAAACTCCTTAGGACAATGGATACTGGTGTAGCAAAACGACATTTTATTGCACCTTCTTCAGACAGGTGCTATAAACAGCATTTTTACAATTTTGCTTGTTCTTAGTCGTATTAATTTTCTGGGGCAGGATTGTGTTAATATCGATCATCTATTTACAAAAACATAACTAAATAAAAAACAGCAGCATAAGATTTAGGTATCTAATTTGACCTGTGCAATAATTAATCTAGCACTGTTTGCGATAGATTGTGTGCTTGTGTATTGATGTTGATATTCTGGTGAGAAACATGTGACTTACTGAAGATCTGGGGGTATTCTATTGTTTTCATTGTGTAAAAGCTTTTTCAGGGGTAGGGTTATGTCTGTATTATTGGGGATGCCTGTCTTGCTGTGAAAGGCATGGATTCCAAAGGTGTTCATTTGTGTCCTAAGCAACAGAGATCAGACCTGGTATGTTGTATTGTTTGAGCCAGGAAGACAGCTGTTATCTCAGACTCAACCCAAAGGCTGCCTTTGTAGGTCTCACGTGGAGCGTTTGTAGAGGTAATTTCTTCAGGTTTTCCCACATGCCGGAACATGGACGGTGTTATTGTTGCATATCGTAAGAACCATTAGGTGATAGTCCGGTCATTCAGTCCCTCATAGTGCAGCTTGGGGTTTTCAGCCTTTCTCTGCTCACAGTTCATTGGACTCTGGGGCGTACAGCTTTCCCCAGCCACGGGGCGCCCGGTTAAAGTTGGGGCGATGGGCCAGGCGGTCCCAGGTCTTGCTGGGTTCTGGTGGGGTTTCCTGGCGCTCAAACACCTGAATCGGTGAGATGACCTTCATCCTTGCAGTTCCTCCAAAAGGTACTGGGGCTCTGGGGAATAGGAAGTATCTGGATTGTAGTCATACCGTTTATTATGTACAGTTGCAGCAGCTAGTATTATGGATGCTGCTGAGTTCATCCAAAGAGAGCAGTGCAGTGACCTCATAAGTAGTCAAGTGTTTGCTAGTCTGTCACTGTACCAGGTACCCGCGGTCATGGAAAACCTGAAAAAGTTTTGGAATTTTGAAACTATTTTTCCAGGCCCAGGATAAGTTTTGGAATTCTTGGATAGAGAGGAAAAGTTTTGGTAGCTAGCCTTGTTCATTTTTGTTTCCCGGAAATGTGTGAGCAGAAATCAATAGTTAACTACCCCGTAAAGATACTGTTCTATCTACTTTAGTTTTACAAACTTGTGGGTTTTGGAAAATTTTCTTATGGTACTGGAAAAGTCATGGAAATTTATTCTGCCAGATTTGGGGGAACCCTGACTGTATTATTAAGGGATTTTAAAGATTAAGATCGCAAGCCTTAAGGATTCCTTCATGCCCCCTTAACATTTAATCCCATAGCTACGAATGACTGCCATGATGAACCTGGATCAAGCATTAAAAAATACGTCCGACTCCCGAAAAACCACCTAAAGAAGCTATGCATTGTTCTTTTGACTATCTCAGCAAGGTGACGCAATGTTCTCTGCAGTTGGGAAATGCGATCCCTGGTGTGCCCAGTCTGTTCGCGGGTACTGAAAGTTACGCGGTGGCTCAGGGTGTTGTCTTTCTGCTCCACGATTTAAATAGACGCTAGATGACTGAAGCCCAAGAAGTTTGCGGCTCAAACCATGATCTGGTTTCCCCTTGGACGACGGAATGGAAATATGAACAAGTGCCAAGTTAAGCTCAGAGCCCCTTTTAAGTTGATAAAAAGTAGTTTGTTGCATGTTTTCGATTTCGAACTGTGCACCACCGCCCATTTGCTTATACTTGTAGGTTGTTATTGTCTGTGAAGGGACCGTTGTTTTGCTCAGTTTTGGAGAAGGGTTGGTGAATCTAAAGTTGGGTTTCCTAAACTCACCTGTTGAAGCATCTGTAATTGACTGGCTGGAGTTTCTGAGGTGGCTCGGGAATCTGGGTGTTGTGAGTATTGAGGAGCTCCTCATTGTTTCCGAGAGCTTCTCTCCACGGGGAGCAATAGGACTTTGGGATCACTGTCATGTTGAACTTCTCACGAGGGATCTCCTTCAGAGGCCCAGAATAACCTGGGCAGGGGAGCAGAAACGACTACTAGAAAGGGGAGCTTGGATAACGCCGGACGTACACTTCCATCCTGCAGCACCCTGGAGTAGCTGGAGGAAGGTAGCCATGGGGCAGGAGCGGAGTTACCTGGAGCCAGAGTGCCGGGGTTCCCTTTCTTGGCTGATGCCTGATTGAGCGCCGACGCCAGGTTGTGCCGTCCTGGCTTGATTATTAGCTGAGTGCGAACGTTCTCTTTCCCCCCAAGGATGCCTTGTGATTCCTGTGTCTGGTTCAGCTCTTGGTGCTGCAACACATGACGATTTATTCACAGCTTTAAAAGGGAATCCGTCCTGTTAGTACATGTTTACAATTCAGCTATCTTCCAACATTCATATATCTCTTTCATAGTGGCACTAATGAGATTATTTAGTTCTCACCATTATATAGACCAGTGGAGCGGGATTGGTTAACTTACAAATCCATCCATTTTCTAACCACTTGCCCTGATCTGAGTTGCTGGGGGAGCCTATCTCAGGCAACAGTAGGCGCAAGGCTGGGATATACCCTGGATAATAAGCCAGTCCGCACACTCACACAATCATATGTTAGGTAAGCTACCTGTGTATCACCGCATATCATTGGAACATGCCGTCTCTACACAAAGAGTATGGGCAGGATACAGACCCTCAGCCCAGGAAGTAACAGTGCTGCCCACTGAGCCATCATGCCAACACATAAATGATTCATGGTGATTTTAAAATGAATGTGGCTTTTTGCAAAAGTTGACTCTCTACCCCTGTAGGATGAATAGACTATTTTTTCTATGCCAGTTCAGTAATGCTGGCACTTCAGCTGTTTGTGTTCTGCTTTGCCTTTCATTATGTTACACTCATCTGCTTACAATCATTCTCCACACCAGGTACACAGCAGAACATACGACGAGGCCTCAAGCTATTATAGCTGAGCCTTCTTGGGCCACGACCCCAAACTGCAAGCTTTTGCAGTGGTTCTCAGTAAACAGCCCATAGCTGGTGTCTTACGCTTCCAGAAGCATCTGCTGCATTCTCCAGTGTGAACTTCTCTACTCTTCTCTGCCTCTCCAGAAACATACGTGAACCCCTGTTGGACTGTAGGTTCAGTTCCTCCATCTGTAAGTCTCTTGGTATGCTGATCTTCTTCCCCAAGTCCAAGCGTTCTGGGGCAAACAAACATGCAAAAGCCACTCCTGACAGATACTGCAAGCCTTGATTGACACACCATTGGCGGTGATGATAAATTCAAAATGGACCCAGTCTCTTTATATTACAGCCACATTTAGTAGGATTTTCTCTGTTACATGTCAAGAAATGCCCTAAAAATAGATTTTTTTTCTGAAGTAATTTGTATGGTGCCAATATATTTTTTTTAAACATGACGTCAGCCGTTTTGAAATTGTTCTAATCTGGCAGTCTCGGAATAGACTCAAGGATACACTACGGCTTATGTCTGTTATGGGTACGGTAGTGTGGGTAACAGATTATAAATAGGCTGTTCTCAGGCATGTTTTTGAGGTAGATCTTCTTGGCAACAGTTACCATATTTCTGAGGCCGTGCCAAAAGCTGTCAGGAGCTGCCCTGGTGTGTCGAGATAAAGTGCCCCACGGAGATCACATGTTGCCAGTGCTCTCCAAACATGTGCTGGAGTCAAAGTAAGAGCTGCGATCATCGGAAAATCGTACGTTGAATGAAAACTCCTGGAATATGCCTGGAATGATCAGCCTGCTCAGAGTTTCCTTTCCTGAGCCAGCAGTCATGTTGGAATACAAGATCATTTCAGTCCACAAATATCAAGAGACTTGTTTTCAAGGCCTTGCAACCTCATTCATCGATAAATGGTACCATAATATGTTCTTGATCCTAAAAACCTGATTTTCAGGTTTAACTATATTATTAGAACCAATAAGGAAAAACGAGGGTCTTCTTTGTGTTTTATTATTATTCTTTACCTCCCCGAGCTTCCTTTGACAAAATCATGGCCTGTTGCTTCTTCTGCCTGGTCAGGTCACCGTAGGGTGTCTGCATCTGCATCTTTTAGTTTCTGGTGGAACACTATGAGGAAGAAGCATCAACTAACTGACTGCTTCATGCCACATCAAACATTCATAGAAGTCTTTGCTGAATAAGGTCCAAAAATAAAACATTACATTTATGTACCCTGAAAATCCATTTAACATCTTCTAACTACTGACCCCAGATAGGATAACAGACCATAAAAATTCAGTGAAACTGACTGGAGTGATATCAATATATGAAGGTTTGACAGCTGTAATGACATCTGAGAAACCCATAAAACAGTGTCAGCACCACAGTTATGTTAATTACAGTATTAAGAAACATCCAAAAACTGAATTATGTAATTCATGCCAAATTGTTTTGTTACATACTTATAGATTGTAATCTGTACCCATTCAGCTTCACTCTAGTAGCATAAATCTCTGATATGCCATAAGGTAGTGAAATCACGTTCCCCTTGGCACATAACTCATCAGTCATCACCTAGTACTAACCTGTGGTGATAGACGACCTGCCCTCTCACTCCCCTCTCTTTAGCCTCAATATGCATTGCACAATTATCTATGTCTGACAGATGTCCCTCTTCCACAAAGCAACGAAGGCATTAAAATGAATGAATTTAATGTAAAGCTAACAGATGTCAGCTGGCTCCGATCCCATGGCATGATTCCCAGTCCATGAAGCAAACTGAAGGATGACATGCTGGGAATGATGATGAAGACTTAAAAGTCACCGTTATGGGCCTGACAGCACGTCTTTAATAAAGCAGACAGCAGGAAATATCATGTATCTGACATGGACCCAATGTTTGTTGTTTCCAAGTCACATCAAGGCGGGAAGTCAGTCTATCGAAGAAAGCTAGAAAGCCAAGCGTTGCACAGAGAGCGATTCTTACCTGCTGGTAGCTGTAGACGTACTGGTACAGCCGTCTGCTTCTGGACCCGTGGGGGTTACTTAAATGGGTCAGTGATGCTTTTGCTTGCCACTCAAAGAACGTCCGTCTGTAGGGTAACAACTGAGCTCTGCTCTCTGCGTCTCCTGGCCACTTACATCACGGGTTTATTTTAGTCAGAAGATGGACCGTTTGGCGTAGAGGGCGAGAAGGGCTTGGATTCACGCCCTCTGCCTCAGCATCCCGGCTAATAAAAATATGATCCGGGGGGGGGGGGTTGCACTCGTGCAAACGTGCGAAGAACAGCTGACACCGTCCAGGCCATGACACTGGACCCCCCCGTCGCTCCGATTTGAGGGCCACCAGAAATTCCCAGTGCATATATGAGAGTTGACATCATGGACGACACCTGTGCGCTTCCCTTCCTGCCCAAATTTGTCGAGTGGTCAAGGGAATTTCAAAAGTCAACACCAGTTAAAGACCAAGGATTCACATTGCTGTTTATGATTATGTTATATTCCACTGCATTTGTCATGGCATCTGGATTTGTAAAACGATAGAGTCCTTTCTCTATTTTTCTAGTCAACCTGCATCAGCTTCGGTGTAACCATTCAGCAAAATGCTGTTGTATATTTGAACACATTGCAACTCCAGACTGAAAAGGAAACCTCTATTCTGCAGTTAAGTTTGGCAAAATGGCTTATTGATTTTCTTCCAAAAAGACTTGGCAAACGTGATGAAATCGCTTTCACGTTCTCACTGAAAAGCACTGTAAGATCTTTACTCTTACTTATCTGGCATAGACAACACATGTAGTTATTATTCAATAAAAATGTGGTCACAGTAGCATCTGATAAATAAATTGGAAGGAGTTTATGTGTTGTTATATTTGACATAAGCTTCTGTTTTTAAGATACTGAAAGGGCAATTAATTTGAAAAAAAAATACTGTCACCTGAAATATTCGATATGCACTGCTATCATTGAATCAATGGCACACAGGCTAATGCCGTTTTTAAGCATATTTTAGCTCAACAATGAAAAAGAGAAGAAATTATTATGTTGACAGTATGTCATAATCTACCCTTTCTCGACCACAGAACATGCCGTTCTGGGAATATTGATGATTATCTGATTAATGAGTCTGACTACTCATTCTGTAAGCATGCATTCATGTAGAGTGGTGAGAGCAAACTTAGGCTTTGAACAGAAGACCAGCTGTTTACTCAGCACCCCAGAACTTTTTTCAAGGGGAGAAATTGAACCAATGACCTTCTGAGCAATGGGATTTGAACCAATGGCCTTCTGAGCAAAGACATGTGCCTAACTCACTCAGCCACACACCACCCCTCAGCATGGATAGAACTTCGGAAAGTACAACAAAATCATCATTATTCCTCTGTGTGGAGCAATTTGGTAAAAAGCAAAAGATTTATATGGGAATAAGAGAGACCTGAATCATGCAGGTAAGTATGCATGACTGCAAATATTGACAATCATCTGCGTAATAAACTTTATTGAGGTGAAAGAGTTTGTGAGACAATATGGGTAACCATGTGTGACTCTTCAAATATTGATTATCATTGGTATGATAAATTTGCAGTTCTCAATGGGGATGATGGTGACTGCATCTGTGTCAGTGTGTTTGTGAGACACTCAGCATCTGACAGGTGTTTCTGAAAGCAGTTCTGGGTCTGTTCCTGTCATGTAGGAGTGGAGGAGGTACAGAGAGCCACCAGGTAATGACAGGTGACGCCAGGACAATGCTCTGTGACTCTTTAATTAAGACCTGCTACCTATGGCCCTGTCAGAAGGGTCTGTGAGCCTAGAGAAACCAACAGCTCCCCAGAGCAGAAGATAGGAGAGGGTGTTTACTGTGCATGTGTCATTTCCCACAGTTTTTTAAGGCTTTTAATTTGCTAACAATTTCATAATAAAAGTCACCACGGACACCACAACCGAAGGCAGAAGGACATACTATATTCTCCTCTTCTTCCTCACCTTGCAGTTGCCGGCGTCTTCAGGAAGCAGAGGGTGAGCGATACACCCCCCCACTGGTTCCACCATGTACGGCCTGCTGTGTGAGAGCCTCCACGACTTCATCAAGGAGTCGTACGGGGACGACGTATGGAAGCTGGTGCGTGAGCGTGCTGACGTGAGGCTGCACTCCTTCGTCACACACCAGGTGCGGCCGGCGGCGGGGGGTATCACGATTACGGGGGGGCAAGTGCAGCTGTCGCCTGAGAACTGCTGTGATCTGGCGGGGCTCCGCGGGGTTTGCAGGGTATGATGTTTTAAGGGTGGGGTGGTTATAGGATATGAAATTTTGAGGGTGGGGGCTGGACAATGTCTGTCTGTCACCATGCTTTGAAATCAGCATGCTTTTGAAACTGTAGCCTGTCTGTAACCCTTGTGGCTGTGAATGTCTGTAAATGAGACCCTGTCTGTCCACCAGGTGTACAGTGAAAGTGTGATTCCTCGTATCGCCAAAGCGGCCAGTGGAGTGACAGGGACTCCATACAATGAGCTGATGAACTCGTGGGGCGTCTACTTCCTGGGCTTTATAGGAAAGTACGGCTACGACCGGATACTGAAGGTGGGGGTGGGGTTTAAAGCAGCTAAGTTCCAGTACATAGCTCTATATATACATTTTATATTTTACATACACGCACAGTATGTAAAATATATATATTACTACCCGGTGTCATATCTTCATATAACTGTTTTTTTATCTTGTAAATTTGCCCTTAATATACCGTCTTTTATTTTTTTATATATGTATTATTTTAATCTTTGTGTGATTGTACAGCATACACAAGGCTTTAACGAGTGGCTTTCACATATAAACAGTAAACGGTGCTCCATGTAGTACTTAGCTAGCTGGCAGCAGCCTGACTCCTTGACACAGCCTTTGGCCAGTCCAGTGTTTCTGTTTCAGTGATTTAAACATTCTGGTATCCAGATAAGTGATATACCTTCCACAGAATAGCATCACGACTACATGATTTCCCTAATCCGGCGATACAGGAACAGCTGACTCCCCACTACTCCACTTTCCCTTAGCATTACCCATGC
Source organism: Brevimyrus niger (assembly GCA_015164015.2). Taxonomy (NCBI): domain Eukaryota; kingdom Metazoa; phylum Chordata; class Actinopteri; order Osteoglossiformes; family Mormyridae; genus Brevimyrus; species Brevimyrus niger. The sequence goes on along the minus strand of JAABNY020000002.1, from coordinate 20,026,846 downwards.
TAAGTGTTTAGCTTGATTAACACTCTGGCTGGGCCCTACAGCTGCTTTAAGAAAAATAAAGTCGCCTTGTTCGTTGAGCAGTACTTTATCAATTTTGTTGCTGTGCAGGTAAATTTTCGCCTTGGTGCTCTTGTAATTACACGATTCCTCGCCATCGACGCCGTCTCTGTCAGGTCTTGTGTTCTGGGACGGTCACTTAGCATGGTGGTGCCCCTGCATGTCAGGTCCTGGGGCGACACGTCCGCGACTTCGTGAATGGACTGGACAACCTGCACGAGTACCTGCGCTTCAGCTACCCCAAAGTGCAGCCCCCTACCTTCTTCTGCCAAGAGGAGTCAGCCACGGGAGTCACCCTCCATTACAGGTCTGTTACAGGATAGAGAGAGAGCCAGGCAGAGGGGGTGTGATGTGGAAAGTGGAACAAGGTAAAGAGGGATGCGAGGAATGGGAGGGCAGGAGCTAAAATATGGAGAGCAAAGACTGCATATCTCTTGGTGGGGCTGGCTCCTAGCACGTCTATCTGTTGAACCTTTCAACCCATGCAGGAGCAAGAGGAAGGGCTACCTGCACTATGCCATGGGCCAGCTGCAGCAGATGGGCAAGCAGTTCTACGACACTGACATCCACGTGGAGGTCCTGTCCGAGCAGCTGGGGGGGGGCCTACTCTCACGTTACCATGCGGTCAGTCTCCAGTTCAGCATGTGGCCAAGCAGCCGTTCTGCTGGCTTCCCAGGCTTCTGGCTCCTGGCTTATGCTGAGGTCTCTCCTCTTCCTCCCGGACGACCCTCTTTGTGGCCCCACAGGCTGAACTTCGACAACTCGGCCTACCGCTACATCCAGAAGGAAGATGAGGAGGAGCAGGAAATCCTCCCCATCACCAGCGACTTCTTCTTCGAGGTCTTCCCTTTCAATATTGTCTTCCGACAGGTATGTCCTTGTGTATGTCTGTGTGAGTCTCTGTGCCTGAAAATCCTACATTAAAATGTTGGGTTTTTTTTGGAGGAATTTCATCAAAGGCTAAACTAATATCAAGTAACAACCATTTCGGGAACACCTCACCTAAAGCATGCATGTATAATGTATTATAATGCATTCATAATGCATTATAATGCATTCATAAAGAATTATACACACGGCTATAACATTTTTTACATAAGGCATAACAAATTATAGCCATGTTCTTTATGCATTATGAATTCTCTATGAAACTCTCATCTACAATGCTTTATAAATACTTTTAAAATGCATCCTAATGGGTAATGAAGGTATCTATAGTGAAGGTACATGAAGAGATCTATAGTGCATTATAAATGACAGCTTCTTAGAGAGTCATAATGACTGTTTTACCACTATTTCTTAAACTCCCTCAGGACATGGTGGTGCACGACGTTGGCTCTGGCCTTGCCACTGTCTTTCCTGACCTGGATGGGAAAAAACTTAATGACGCCTTTCTACTTGCTCGGCCCCTGGTGGAGTTTACCTGGAACATGGTGAGCCACTGCCCTTGGTGTAGCATAGAATTGGAGAACTGAAGGAGATCAGCGAAATTCACACAAGAGTGCAGACGGTGCAACTTTATGTGTCTAATATGAAACTTAGTGTATGATGCTGTCACCGGTATCTATATTTAACTACAGAAATTGAGCATTTTTCTACTTTGCCCACCCAGATCATTTCCCACCCCAACAACCTGTTCGAGATCATGTCCAAAGAGCCGGTCAAGAGAGAGCGGAACCTCCACAACCGAGTCCAGAGTATTGCGCCTTGGAACCTCCTTGCCGACACTCACATGATATCCTTCCCTGTAGTCAAAGGGCCTCAATCCAGCTAAATTAGTTTCCTCCCCCCCAGACTCCGACTACGAGAACGCCAATCGTTCGGCAGATGTGGACGTGGAACTCAAAGCCTTTCAGTCTATAATCGGAGATGATTACAAAGGTCATTCATCTCTCAAACCTTACATGCTTCACCCACTTTGCAACTACACGGAGAACATTAAAACTGCAAAATAAGATGCGTCATACTGTTTAGACATACCTAATAAATACAAAAATCATTTTATTTGGATCTGAAACGTCTTGGCTATAGGAGGATCCTTAATTAGACATAGGCAAATGTGCAATGTATGAAGCATTTTATCATCCCGGAGCAGTGGTGCTGACAACAGACATCAAATCAGTGTCATGTAGTCACAGAGTTTTGGAGAACCTTTGGTTTGTGAGTTTGAGTCCCACAATAAGCGTTGACACTTCACAGCCCTCAGGCGTAGGTATAGACGATTGGCGGGTGGTCCACTCGGGTCCCGGGGCTGAGGTGATGCTCTTTCCCCAGACGGCAACAGCGCCAATGCCATGGAAAGCTGGGGGGACGGGAGCCGGTGCCTGAAACTGAAGGTGCAGATGAGATTCATGCCAGAGTGGGAGTCCATCATCTTCCTGGGGACACCAGTGTAAGGATCGCCGGCTGCCCGTCTCTTCCACACCGCTTACACTGTGCCCCCCTGGCTGCACCTGTACACACCGCTGCCCTTAGTCTCCTGAGCTGCCTTGATCTTCCTTTCCAGATGCAGGATGAGGCAAATTCCAGCCAAATTCCACTGATTTTGTTCTATACATCACAATGCCAATGACATTGCTTGGTTTGCTGACTTAATGGACTGAATCTGCATATCATCATCATACACTAGTGGCCAAATTTTGGGCACTAGTGTATACTAGGACTCTGGTTTGCATGAATATACCAGTGACTCTGGCACACACACACAGTTTGTTATGGTTGCTGGGTGTCTTACATTCTTATCTCCAGCCTCCTCTGGTGAGTAAGCAGAGTACCTCCTGTGTGCTTACAGGATGGAGAGTCTGAGTGCCATGTTCAAGACATCAATGACCTGAGCATGCACGACTCCAGCAGGAACTTGGTTCTCGCTGGGACTCAGCAGTCTGAGGAGCTGAAGAGAGCCCAGATCCAGGTAGTGATCTAAACCACTTGAACAGAGCAACAGAGCTGTATTTTTTAATCACAAAAAGGTCACCCACCTTTTGTGCAACTGGCATGTCCCATATGCCACGTAACTGACAGATACAGGGTACATACAGTCCCTGGGATAAGAATGCCTGACTTACGGACAACCCGTCCTAATGAATGGACTGTCATAAAGCTTATAGTAATGAAAACTAGTCAAACAATGGTCTGTATTAATGAACACACACATTACTTTGTGATGCTCATAAAAACATTGTGTGGCTTCAGCGTTTTTTTTTTTTTTAATTTTTTATTTTTTTTATGACTTGCCTGTAAATTTGCCTTCAAGACAGACTGGGGACCTATGTTATACACACATTAAATGCTCATTTGTTCAGGACAGCTGAGTTTTACTACAGTTCGTTGAGGTTGTCACAAATACCTGGTATAGTCAATTCACATTAAGAGCCGGGTATTTCACCTTCAAGTCCCCCGTCAGTATTATTCAGGAGCAGAAGAAATCCAGCAAGCTGGAGGAGAGCATGAAGATGCTGGACTATGAGATGAAAAAGACAGATGACCTTCTCTACAGGATGATCCCCAAGCCAGTGGCAAAGAGGTTACGCAAGGGAGAGCCCGCTGTGAACACCTGTGAGGTTAGGGCACCACAGCTAACCAGCCCCTGAAGGACCAGCGTGTGGAGATCATCGTATCCATGCTAGCACATACATAAGACAAAATACAATTCCACAGCTGGTCTGACATTTCCATGTCATGTTGAAATTATATGTTTAATTAAAAATAAAATAATAACAAAGAAAAGTATTTTTATTAGTGAATGGTATGAAGGAATATCTGGATATGAGTTTCCATGATCTTTAAAAACAGATTGATGATATGTAGACAAAGCACTATTGTAATATTAAATCCTGTTTTTGGATCCGGTGTCTCTGCACACAATATGTGCACTTTCCATTATAAATGCCTGTGGTCATATACCGCCTGGTAACTTTGGTCAGGGGCAGCTGTAGACTGTAGGCCGAATAGCCGCGCACACAGCAGTTCCTCTTTTCAGGTGGAGACCATCGGTGATGCCTACATGGTGGTGGCTGGAGCACCAGAGAAGACCAAGTACCACGCCCACAACATTTATGACATGGCCCTGGACATGGTGCGGTCCATAGACCAATTGAAGGATCCATCCAATGGGAACAACATCCAGATCCGAGTGGGTGAGTCTCCACAAGCCCAGGAAGGTGGGAAATGGGCATGTTCTTCAATATCCCCATTTAATAAAGATCTCTGGAGATCTACACATTGATTACTTGGAACTGTTTGCATTTCAGGCATCCACTCCGGGATGGTGGTGGCTGGGGTGGTGGGACATGAGATGCCACGGTACGGTCTCCATGGAGACACGGTTCACACTGCATCGGCAATGGAGAGCAACGGGAAGGTGAGATGTTTGTGCTTAAAGGAATGGTAAGGAAATGGAGTTTCTTTGAACAATTTTATGAAGATGTTTTGAGGTGGGATAAGCGTTAGCTGCTCACTGCAAATCAGCCCTTTAGGGGAACTAAAAGAGCTGATTTTTGAATCTCTTTTTGTTCGTGCGCAGGAGATGCATATACAGTTGAGCAGTGCTACCTATGAACACCTCAAGGGAAGTCATTTCATCTTTGAGAGGAGGGGCACTATCACAATCAAGGTGAACATCGCCACTACCCTGGTCTCCACTCCTTCAGCTGTATACGTGTACATTACTGCCATAGGAGAACTTAACACAAGCACATTTAGAGTATGCTGAATAATATATAGCATTTGCTATCTGGTCCCTCGGTTGAGAGAATGTTGGTTATTCTTTGAGAAATCATGTTAGTCGATATCACTAATATTACAGACACTTGGTTATATGTGGTTGGCACTCACAGACTAAAGATTCCTTCCTCCAAAGATTCCTTTTTTAAGTTTTGATCCATGCTGCTGCTGCTGTTCGTTGATAAGTGACATGCACTTGATTTGCCACTAAGTATGAAGCAACCATAGACAAATATAGTCATGGCCAAAAATATTGGCACCCCTGCCTTTATGTCAGAAAACACACAACTTCTCCCAGAAAACTGTTCTATATTGCCAGCAGTTGGTAATTGCTAAAGATGAGTTGAAAGGAGCATGAAATGAAGATGCTTGAAATACAATTATTTGTTACAATTCTGCTAAGGTGCCAATAATTGTCCAGGCCATTTTTGACATTTTGTGTGGAATGTCTCAGATTTGTTTTTTCCTCTCTCTGCTTTTTTGTGTTCTTCCAGTGCCAACAAGAGAAGTAACTATGACATTACCAAGGCATTTGTTATTGCCACAATTTTCTGGGAGAAGTGGTGCGTTTTCTGACATAAATGCAAGGGTGCCAATAATTTTGGCCATGACTGTATCAGTGGAAGCTTTCAAAGGAATGCTTGACTGACAGTCTGACCGGCTATAGGGTCTAGGCCAGGAAGGGCAAGATCCTACGCAAAAGCCACAGGGATGACATTTATCCGCATGGCTAATGAGGTGACTCTCTTAGACAGATTGACAAGCTCTGCTGGGTATGATTACTTGGGAGCAGAGTTCTGGGTCTGGATCAGCTGATGAGAGACAGCTGTAGTGCTTTGGGCATATGCCAAAAATACACAGACAAGAAAGCTAATGGGTTCCTCGTTGATACGTCGAAATTAGCTTTCAGCTATCAGCAGGGGTACAGATGTCTTTTATATCAAAAGAGTTTCAAAGTGTGGATAATTCCTGCTCTCAATAATTAGCCGCTGGTCTCTGCAAGTGGTAACCTATTTTAAGGTTTTGCTGAATTTGGATGCATGACATTTATAGTTTGGTGAAATTACGGGTAGAGAAAATGTATTTAAAATCATTTGATATTCCTTTTAATGTGTCACTCAGGGGAATGTCGAGATTGAGACATACTGGTTGAAGGAAAAGAGAGACAAAGATGGTAATGCCCAGGCTGCCTGCCCTCAGTTTGAAGCACAGACCATCAGCAAAGCTACCATCTCTGCTTCAGAACCCCCTATTGACGAGGATGTGTTGGTATGAACCAATTTGCCTACAATCATTACTCAACATTCCTCCATAGACATTCATAATCAACCAACATTCATGATTATTCCTAGATATACTTTTGATCCTAACTGTAGTGATCGCTACGATCAGGTCTTCCCGTCAGTGCCGGGACAGGTTGAAGATGATGTCAAATCCATTTGGTCCCACCGCATAAAGATGGGAACTTCTGGAAACTCCTTGGAGGAGTCTATGGAGGAATGCAGGGTGGAGGAAGCTTCTATGAGCAAGGTGAAAGGCTTGAGAGGTCAATTTCAAGAAGCAAATATTCAGCAGAGCAACAACACTCAATAGAAAGTTGTTAAAACTCAAAAACTATTACTTTCCTTTCTAAAAAAAATAACAAAAAAGACATGTAAACATATCTGGCTCATATATGGAAGTGAATCCCTGTATTCCTGTTCCTCCCCACTTCCAGTCCCACTACAAGGAGGTGCTTCAGGACAATGGTCTGCAGGATCCTCACGCTGGGTTAGACTCACCCGAATTTGACAGCAGAGACTCCATCATAGAGTCTCCCAGTGGTTCCTGCTATCCCCACAACTCGGATAAGAGCGCAATGTGTTCTGTGTCCTAAGAGTGTTTTGTTTTTTTTCTTTTAAGGTTTCCCCCAGTTCCCTCCTCTGAAGATTAATTCAGTGTTCTATCTTTAAACGTTTAATTAAAGGGCGTTACAGTGGCTCTGTGTGTAGCTCTGTTGGTGCAGACCTCCCAGCTTGTGAATTCCAGTCCCACCGGCACTTTCTGTGTGGAGGTTGAATGTCCTT
>JAABNY020000002.1:19987324-19999686 GCA_015164015.2 Brevimyrus niger | reverse complement strand
TTACAGAGTACTCCACTGGTTGGTTGAAACAAAATTCTGGTCTGGATTTGTACTTTCTGGACCTGAAATTTCCACCTCTGGGCCAAGTGGATGCTAATTTATTCACCGTTGCACTTTGTTTCTCGAGTTCATTCAGCAAGTCTGGATTGGGAGAGGTCGAAGTGAGAAGTTTATTACGCTCATGCTGGGAAAGGTTCTGGAAAAGAAGTCAGTGAAGACTACTGAGCCATCTGCACACCACCAGCCATTCTCCATCTCTCTCTCTCTCTCTCTCTCGCACCCACATCTTTATCCTCCTCTCTCCAAAGAAACTGTGGTTTTAGGGCAGCTATGATCTGACAGCTGGTATCTGGGATTGATGTGACATTGGCTGAGAAGTTGGCTGGCTCCCTCTGTACCTCTGCCTGTCTGTACACAGCAGAACGAGCATGCATATCTCACAGGCAGGACAAAACAAAATGGAAGAACAGAATAGGCCAAAAACAAGGCAGCAGGGTTCTGGAAACATGTTCACTGCACACTGAAACAAATAAAACATACCACTCTTAGCACTGTCTTGGTGTCATTCCATAACAAATATAAGACAAAAAGCAAAAACTGTTTTTGACTTTCTTGGCAGTTTAGTTCTCTCTTTATCAAACAGGTCTGTCAACTCATTAACTAGGTCAAACATGTTAACAATATCAGAGGAGGATACAGGTCTGCGTATAGGAAATAAAGACTCTCCACTTCCTGCATCATATAATCTCAACATCCGGCACCCTTGCAGACAATGGTCAGTTGCAACCATCCAGTTCTGCTTTCCTAGAACGACAGACCAAACAGTAATGAAAAGGAATATAAGTCTGGCTCCCGGCTGCTGTGGTGGAGGAAAAATCAGCAGCAACAGCCTTGGGGGATTCGAGGAGAAGAGACGCAGTTCCAAATGCTCCGTTCCATAAGGATGTGTCGGTCAAAGACAGACTGCATACACAGTGGTGTTCCCATAAGATTACAGTATAATGGAGCTGAGAATTTCCTATCGGCCGGTGATGTCATTGCTGTTATAACGTCATAGCGCAACTTACATGTTAGTCACATGTTCAATAACCGTCACTGGTTTATTTACTTACTATACTGTACTTTTATCGTTATTTTAGAGTGCATTCTAATAAGTTTGATATAAACCAATAGGCTATACCATTACAGATTTCTGTAAGTACACTCAGTGATGTTCGCACAATGACAAAATTGTGTACCAATGTCTTTCTTAATCCGCTTCATTATATGACACATGACAGTATCTGATTCGGTAGCCAGTGCAAACCATGCAAATACAGACAAAAACCATTCATGGTGAAAATAAATCCAACATTGTTCCATCATGCAGGTTACATACTCTGTATGTCCGTAGGTTAGATACATTACCTGGCCAAAATCATGTGGACAGTTCACTATATGTGCCTACTGAACATCCCAGAACCATGAGCACTAATGTGTGTTGGCCTTCACTCTTGGATGTGGGAATTCGAGCCCATTCAGTCAAGGTACATTAGTGAGGTTGGACACCGATGTTCAATAGAAAGACCTTACTTGCAACCAGCACTTCAATTAATCCCAAAGGTGTTCAGTGAGCTTGATGTTAGGACTTTATTCAGGCCAGTCAATTTCTTCCACACCATCCTTATTAAACCATTGGTATACTGACCTCACTTCATGCTGGAACAGAAAGTGGCCTTCCCCAAACCCTTGCCACCAATTCTGAAGCACACGATTATCTAAAATCTTGTATGCTGATGAATAAAGATTACCTTCACTGAAACTAAGGGGCTTAGACCAAACCGTGAAAAACAGCCCTGAACATTATATCCACTCCACTAAACTTTACATCTAATACTGTGCAGTCACCCAAGCTGCATTCCGCTGCCACTTGCTAGTTCCCACACTGACAGTACTTCCTGAGCTGGTGTCTCAATTGTGGAAAGGCACTTTTTTAAATGTGCCACTTGCTTCAGCACTGTGGTCATGCGTGTGTGGCCTCTACTACTTCATCACTGTAGGTTGCTCCTATACACTTCCACTTCACAATGACAGAACTATCGATTGACCTGGACAAGTATAACAGGGTGGAAATTGAAAAACCCATTCTACTAACAGGATTTGTCTATGGAGATTGCATGGTGTGTGTGTGATTTTGTGCACCTGTAGTTGAAACAGCTGAGCTCAATAACCACAAGGGTATCAGCATACTGTTGGCCTGGTAGTGTATGCCTGTGGAACCTCTGGCAAGCAGAAGAGCTGCAGGCAGTTGCAGAGAGCAGTACAACTTCTGACCCTTTATGTGTTGAGTTTGACTTCAATTGCTTCAATTCAATTCATTTTACATTTACAATTACTTCATGTTGCACCTTTCTTGTCTCATATGGGAGAGATGTGTCCCCGGTCCGAGATCGAGGCTTGGGATATCCCATGCTATAACGGATAAACTCGTAACTCCACCCACATAGTGGAATAATAAGTATCGAGATGTTTTATGACTCATTACAGAATCTCTGCTGTGTAGTGGACTATTTGTCTCTGCAGGTTTGTCTCCCGCTTGACTGCTAAATGAGTAACACCATGTGCTTCTTAACCTACATCACAGGCATATCCAATTTGCCTGAAGGAAGATTAAATTATGCTATTTTGCAATAAGGTGAATCTATGTCTGTTCACCTTTTTGCTCTGAGGTGTCAATAACCCAGAGAAGCTGTCTTATTGTGATTGTATGTTGTGATTCAAAATCCAATAATAGTGAAAGCCAGATGAAATTAAGATACTTCACAGAGCAGAGTGAGTCGCAAAAAAATAGCAGCCAGCAGAATGAAATGAATGCCAGTGGATTCCCACCAAAAAGTGCAGGTGAGAAAATAACACAGACATTCTCCAGGACTGTCATCTCATACGTTATGCAAAGACTCATCTCATAAACAGATCTAGTCTGAACTAGTTATCAGCTCACCTATCAAGTTTGGTCTGCTTGTGGAAATGTCTGTTAACATAGTCCAAGCCTGTTTTTTTTTTTTTTAAATAATAAAAAAAAATAACATGAATGATGACACATACTTCCCATATAGAAAAGTAACCCCCTAGGAGGAAAAAAGGTTGTGATAGGTTCCATAAGCCATCTGACGTCATGGGGGTGGGAGTTAACGACAATGCTTAACAATGACTGGCTGTTGGCGTTTATGATGCTCACCTTGTTTGACAGAGTACATGCAAACCCACCAGTCACAAACCACGTCGGGGTTACTTTGATTTGCATTGAGATTCAAGCTGAATGTACAGTAAGATAAAAGTGTCCTCCAATGTTATTTTATTATGCTAGACTTCTGGCAGCGTCATTGGGGGGGGGGGCGGGGAGAGAGAACATCTACACAATAAACCAGGTCGGTGACATGTTTAACAAAACAAAGTTATTTAAAGAAGAAAAACATTGGGAGGAATTAATTTGTCTGATATCCAAAAATCACCATCCAGCTGTACACTGAGCGATTTTAAGGTGAACTTTGGTCATAATTCGTATTTTAAGAGACAGGTCAAACACGTAAACAGTAAAGTACTCGTCCTACATAGATTCTAAAAAGACGCAAATAAGACTATGACAGGGATGTGACCAGTTCAGCCACCACCGTATCCAAGTATTCCTTAAATTACAGCAGAAAAACCCAATGAAAGTAACTTTTCCATTTTCCACATTTTGCCTTTAATACATATTCCGCGCGATTTGTGGGCCGACATTGGGGGAGCCACGAAAATCATTTGCCATGCAGCTTTAGTTTCCAAAAAAGAGGATGGGAAAGAGGCACTGTTTCCATTTCACTGATTGAGGCGGTACTTTAATTAATCTGATTGTTTACAGCTGTTTAATTACAGTACTAGGCAAAGCGATTTTTTGGAAACTAAGGCACTAGTCACGGTCTGTGGCGTGTCCATTTACGTCATATTGCAGTAGTAATTTGGCTTCAGTTTTGCAAAAAATATCGCGCTATATTAAATGCATCTTCTACAGGGAATTTACTGCCAGGTACGTCTTTGTTAGTGCAATTGTACTTTGAATCTATGTCGACAGGCCTCATATCCACTAATAGTATTATTATCAGTAGGGGTCTAATCAGACTTTAGACATAACACGTTTCAATAAGCCTTCAAATAGCTGATCACCGATCGAGATCCTACGTTTGCTTGTATGGTTATAATTTAACTCTCGATTGATCCCACACTGCAAGAAATAAAATACTAATTTTAAAAACCTTTCCGCATTGTTTTCTTGGTTTGATAGCGAGTGTTCACCCTTCGTGGATTCTCCGGCAGCTTAAGTCGCCTGCTTTCTCAGGCGCTCTCCTGCCCAAAACGTGGGAGGCCCAGCACCTCTACCACTCTGGGGGCTCCCCACCGCCGCAATCAGGTAAGAAAGGTGAGCCTTGTTGTTTTAAATTAATATCCGGCCACACGTTACATAAAATAAAAATTCCAATTAAGAAAACAGACTCGGTGATGGTCATGGATCTTAAACCATGGTATCATGTGGAGGTGAAGCAATAGCAACAATGCAAGAAAAGGGTGCCATCAATAGCCAGTATGTGGTGATTTCCTGTTCACTTTAAGCGCCCGGGGCCGTTTGCATGTCTTAGGCGTCTCGCGGAGCGTCACTCCTGGCATTTTGCACGCGCTTTTTTAAGAAGTCAGGGGCGCGCATTGCTCCCCCGCCAAATAAACCAGGCAGGCCTGCGTTGTGTCGCTTCGAGCAAAGGTAGTAATTCTCTGGTGAGGCGGGAACCGCCTTTTAGCAGCAAAGTATGAATAAAGAGGCGGACGTTTTCGTCAACAGAAAAAGGAAAAGAACGGCTTTGCTCACAGTAACTACACTTCCTCTTATGGTATGTTGCTATGGTAAGGCTTCCTGTGCAGATAAAGTTTTGACAGCGTGAGGCTGGAGAATTAGAAGAGGCACAGGGCGTTTCTTTCTCCAGCGACCTGTCAGCGCTCTCGCCCCCCCTGCCTTTGCCCGTTTTTTTTTTTGGATTCCGTCGATGTGGCTAAACTTTTGGACATGTCCAAAACTCCGAAGACTCTCGGACTTCCTGTGAATCAAATGGTGAGTGCTAGGTTACTTGGCTTTCTTGTGGATATATGGTTAATTAATTTACCCTCCGTAACATCTGAGTTCAGCGCGAGCCGGAGTTGCTTTGCTGCCGCGCGTCCACATGGCCGCGGGTCTCCGGACAAGAAGGCAACACCGGAGGTGCCGTTAACCCGTCTGACTCGGGGCTTGTTTGGTTTACAGTGCAGTTCGCAGTGCGTTTACGATCTGAGGCGGCTTTGCTGTAATGAGTTGCATGTATGCTTTACTTTTGGAGACTTGATTTTTTGCATGGACATCGTACATGTTAGTGCCCATTCAGCTTTACTGTATAAATGCGTGCATGCGCATGAAGCACGCAGATGCTTCAATGGCTCAGTGACGGTGAAATAATTGGCTTGAGTCTTTGCTTTTGGTGTCCAAAATGCGAAAATCTTGCTAATGACATTTCACACCTGAAATTGAACAAGCAAATTTTTTTATTTCATCATAAGATAAAGCATGCATTTTGCAAGGTGAACAGTGAGTGTGCCGCAGTTCCAGCGAAACCGGCTCTTCCTCAAGGTTTCATGTGCTGATAGACGGTGGTATTTTTTTAAATTCACAGGCCTGGTACCAATCTCCTCTGGTCTGATTTATAATATAACTTCTTTCATTAGTAAAGTGGTGGGTCTCAGATGTTGCCAGTGTGTATCAGCGGGGGGAAGTTGTGGGTTGGCGGATGTGGCTGAGAGGTCTCGGTTTACGCCCATCAACTGTCTGACAGCCAAGGGGGAGGGCTGAGGTAAAAGCAGAATGCCTAACCTTTGCGTGCTGGGGGTAGGGGGTGGTCTTTCGATGCTGGGCCTCTATGGCTGCTTGACTGTCATGCTCAGACATCCCTGTAGCTGGGTTCTGTTTTGAGTGTCAATCGGGGGACAAGTTCGTGGGGACCTTGTGCTCAACAGCTGGCAGAGGCCTGAGCTGATAGCATCTTTCACATCTGCTCTGTCAGTTCTGCTCTCATGAGTTTGGCGTAACAGGATGTGTGATTCAGAGATGTGGTGATATTGAGCAACATCTTCAGTATAGCTGCAAGTTATGGCCGCTCTCGTTCCGACTCTCACACCGGTCCAAATCATCTGGGGCAGGGTTTCTCAATCTGGTCCTCGAGGACCCACAGTCGGTCCATGTTTTTGATCCCATCGAGCCACACAGTCCACATTTCTGCTCCCTTCCAGCTCCCAGTAGGAGCAAACACATGAGCTGTCTGGAAGGGACCTTGGAGGAAGCAAAAATGTTGACTGTGGGTTCCCGTGGACCGGGTTGGGAAGCGCTACCATTGAAACTGCATTGAAATCTGGTCCAGGAGAGAGTGATAGAAATCACCACAAACCGGAGACCCCTCCCAGTGTGACTGATGCTGAGAGACATGTTGTGAGACACTAGGCAGGGCCGCTCCTTACGCTGCAGCTGCAGATCGAGCTGACTGTTTCTCCTGAGCATGTCGTCATCCAGCTGCTCGGTGCAGAGATGCAGTCCTATTTCCCCAGATGGTGCCTCACAGGTCGCGCCGGAGCTTAATTTCTGCAGTCTTTTAATTTTTTTTATTATGGACTTGGTCACATGCTTGCTGCTGTGGGTGCCTTGCACAAGAGTGCTTCCAGAGCTGAGGGTATAGAAATTCTGATGGTTACGTTGGATTCCGCTGACCATCTTCGCTCAAGGGTATGATCTGGTTTCAACATTTTTACCTTTGGATTAGGGAAGGGTTTGGTTTCCAGACCCTCTACCGGGGACCAAATGTGGGCTGGTCGAGTGGCCTGCCTTGTGTTGGATCTCTTCAGGGAATGGTTATATCCCACTTGTATTCCATCTGTGAGATCACCAGGCTGAATATTGCCCCCACCTGAACTATCTAAAGTTGTACTCTAACCAAACGTGCCCCACCCACACAGTTTTACTCTAAATAGTAACATGAAAAGTAACCTGAATTACTGCATCACAGATGGAGAATGAAGAGGCATCACTTTCCCACTGAAGGAGCATGAGGACCCAAACAAAGTCTCCAAGTTAATGGGATTTAAACACCAGTTATAGTGGGTAATATGGACACATGGGACTAAAGTACAGGAATGTTTATATTGATGTGTCCCTGATGTCCTTCTTTCTAGAAATTTTCCAGGAGCTTCTTTATGAGGAAAGTGGGGGATTCAGTGATAGGCTGCAGGCACTGAGGTGTGTCATCATTTTCCTCAGGCCGGTCTGGACTTTCCAGCCCATGTTTAGTGTGAAAGATCCTATCTATGGGTCTGATTCATGTTGGAAAAGAGCCTTTTCCTACCCGGGAAGCGGGAGGGAGCGTTTGCTTGATCTCCGACATGCTGCAGATGGAGAGAAGAACTCCTAGGCTCCATCTAGGTGTGATGGGACTGCACTCATTTGGAGACTGGGTCAGCGAGGGCAGTGTTTGAGTGGAGTTCAGGTGAAACTTGTTCTTTCAGAACAGAAACTTAAGCCAGTTATCATGGAACGAGGTTCAGATCTTATTGTGAGCTGCTGTTTGCGTGACATTAAGCCCCGTTTCCCCCGCAGCCGCGCACTTTATTTTCTTTAAAGTGTGAATGAAACTGTGGTGGGACCTCGATCATATCCTGTTAAAACCAGCTGAGGGTACCTGACCCGGCTGCCCTGCATCCAAGCAAAAGCCGCGGCCCTCTGCTTCTGAAGTACGTCACTGCTGTCAGCTCTGTGGTCTCATTTCCGTAGTCATTCTCGTCTCTGTAGAGACTCTTGTGACACATCCGAAAAGCGTCAATGCATCCTCCTGGGCACCCGCTAGCCAATCGGCTCCCTGGTCGGCTCTTGTGGGCATGTTTATTGGGGACATGCATGCTTTGGATTAAAGGCCATGTGTGTTCCATAGTGCTGCATCGTTGAATCGAACTAATCATAACATTACTTATCACATTGAGGGCAGTAATGTTTAAAATAAATTCCACGTGTCTGGGGGCTTTCAAATATATAGCATCAACACTCTTGGGGCTAGTTTCAGTTTCCTGTCTGAGGTCAGCAAAAAACGAAAAAAAATAAAAATAATGGGTACCGTGCACCCTATGGGGTAAGAAGCTAAGACCTGCAGTTTGGGTTGGAGTTGACTGTTGATGTTTGTCTGTGGTGGGCTGTGCTTTTGAAGATAAAACACCACTGTGATATTTGTAAATTTAAAATGGTGGTATGTGTGAGTTTGTAGACCTTCTTCACCTACTTTAACTCTCCCTCCTCTTTGTCTTCCCATTACAGACTCTGGCCGTGTCGGATGGAGGTAAGTGGCCTTCGCCGACTTGTGTGATTGGTCTCCAGCTGTAGGCGCTTAGTCTCCGAAGCATCGGTTGACATCTGGCGTGTGTGCTGTCCATGCTCTCGTACCTACAGATTGAGTTGCTCTTGCATCTGTGTGGCAATGACCTGGAAAGGTGTTTGTGTGTGCATGGTCTCCTCGCCGTGTGTCTTCAGCCTTGTAATGTGTGATAGGGGTTCAGATACACACTCAAACATGCAATCATATGCTGTTTGCAGTCTACTGGGCTTCACACTGTCATGAGCTGCACCCCTGGCCATTACTGCTGTGTTGATAAAATCGATTCTCTGATTTTTAATCAATTCTCATAATAATTCCTAAAGATCGATTTGTACGTCGAAAGATCGTTTTTACCCTTTAACATTTTCTGCCCTTTTTACGGATAAAATGGGAAAAAAACTCCAGACGGGCATTTTGAGGCTTAGGCGTTAAAGGGTTAATATCTTTACTGTGAAATCAGTGACGCAAGAGTAGGTGATGTTAAAGTTCACCGGGGAAAACTGTATTAACAACATGGTGTCGGACACTAGTGATGCTTTTTAAACGCCCGTAACTTTTAAGGCTGCGCTCTTTTAAGGCAGCATTTCGGGTTCAGACAAACAGATGCGCTTGACAAAAGCAAAGCGATTTGCTTTCCCTCTGGAGTCTAGGGGTAGAGAACACACTTTCAAAGACTGGGGCATGATCACACATTTTATTCAATATCATAAACTTAATTCATGGTAAATAGGCACTAATGCGGTTATTTAGAATGTGAATAGCGATCTTCGGGTGAGAGCGGTACTACACGCCCCCGATGCAAGTAGAACAAAGTAAGGTGACTTGGTTTACTTTTTTGCCGATTTTAACCTAATTTTAAAAACTTTGGACGTTTTCAAAACGTTTTGAGCCATCTTTAGCTATCAATACTTCATTAATTTGCCATTGAATGTCAATATAATACTAGTATTAATATGTTGCACAACTACACAGTCATGTAATTAAAGTAACAGCTAAAAAACAACTGTTTAAAAAAACACTGACCCAAATCGATATCGGATTGGAACAGATTGGATCGAATTGTGACGTATGTATGTATGTATGTATGTGTATATAATCAGCCTAAGCTAATCACAGGCATTCTGCATGGGCAGTTAGATGTCTATGATGGTTTATTCATGTCCGCTCACCTTTCCATCCATTTGCCACTCTTCTGACTGCTTATCTGATCCTGGGTCACAGTGACCCCAGGGGTCTCATTTACCAACTATCCATATGAACTAGAGGTCGACTGATATGGGTTTTTCAATAGCCGATGCCGATATTTAGGAGTATTATTTTTCCCTCTATTATCATGATAAAATATCACACTAATAATAATAAGATGCACAAAATTTCACAACTTTTTTTGTTTGATGAAGCGTTTGTTGAATACTAACTTTTGTAACTTTGACAAATTGCTCAAATCTCTGCTCTCAAATACAAAAAAGTTGCACAGAAGGACTATTGTCAGCATCAGCTCCAGGGAATGTTAACCACACTTTCATACAAATAGTTTTCTCCACCATGCATTGTTTTAAGCAGCTCTCCGAGGATGGCGCTGTCTGTGATCGAGGCAGAGTAACGCAATTCTAACACATGCTTCAGCGTTTGAGAGCTGTCTGCTCTGCCCCACACAAACAGTGAAACTCTCCGACACAAGGAAAAAAAAAACAGAAGTGATAACATCAGGCTGATATGGTAATAATTAAAATGTTAACAATTAAAATGATTTTTAACGATTAATGAAACGTCTGTTTTCAAATTCTTTCAAATGTGCTCGCGTTTTCTTTTAAAGCAACATTTCATAGCAAGCCAGTTAAATAAATAGGTCATTGAAATATCAGAATTTAAGCCTTATTGTTTTCTCCCAGGACTCTTTCAAAGCTTCTGGCTGGGGTCCTGTACAAGACAGCATGGGTCACGTGTTCCACAGCAACAATAACACTGGGCTGTCGGCAGACATGCCTGTCTGTAAATCGGTGTAGTGCACTCAGATATCGGCTAATAAAGATGCGTGAAAAAATGCTAAATATCGGCCCGATATATTGGCCGGCCGATATATCGGTCGACCTCTAATATGAACAGTTTTATGTATAAACCGTGCAGTTTCTTCCTGTGTATGTAAATGTGTGTATGTTTATCATTACTCACGACCACGTGCACACCCCGATCAGCAGAGAAGTGTGACTGAAGCAAACCGATCGGCGTACGGGATACGCACTGGGGATAGAACAGTTCATGGGAGAAAAATCTGTCCCGTTCAGTTCGATTGTCTTTGTTCAGGTTGGGTTCAGCGAATGCACAAAAAAACTTTTGCCAGTAACCTAGTGAAGGGGCAGAGTGCAGCAGGCAGGTCAGTCGTGGCAACGGCAAGCGACAAAAGAGGCCCAGTGACAGGATGCGTCTGCGGTCTGCACCCTTCACAACACGCTTTGGTTTTCATGCTGCCTCCGGTGACGGTGGTAGAAATGTGGCGGATAAAATTGCCACCGCGTGCAAAAGCACTATGCAACACGTGTCGCTTATGCTAGCGGCACAACGTCCAACATGTTGTCTCATTCACGGAGACATCATGCCGGCGTGTCAATTGGCAACACAAGGAAGTGAGAGTCTGGTAGGAAGGAACTACTACTTCTCCCCGCTGCTTTTATACAGACTCTCAGAAAAAAAGTCAGACAGGGCAGAAGACGTAACTAAAGCATTGGGATGTTTCATAGCTAAAGATATGGCGCCTGATGCCCTGGTGGAGGGATTTCAGCATATGATTAAAGTACTCAAGCTGCGGTAAAATATTCCCTCCGACCAACATTTCAGCAACATGGTAATTCCCGAACTTTATCATGAGACACGACGAAGAATTGTCAGGGTTTCTGTGGATGCAGATCCAATTGCATGGTGGAAAGGCAATGAGCATAAGTATCCTCCCATTGCTCAGATGGCACACAGCTATTTTGGTTATAAAAATAGTAGTCAGTTCTTTTGTTTGCACATATTTAGAGGTCAGCGCTTTAAAGCCATTTTCCTCATATTTTCTCAGTCAATTATTGTAAGAACCACAGCTAACTACAATTTAAGTAAGGACTTATTCTTTTAAGATTTTGACATTGAATAACTTTGTTCTGAATGTAAGGCAAACATTTTTAAACCTTTTTTGTTAAATAAATAAACGGCATTTTCAAGCTCCCAGCATTGACTAAGACTGTCACAATGACGTGCGTAATGCCAAAAGGCCTCATTCTGTTTTTACTGGACTACATGACATGTCCTTGAGAATAACTGGTATTTTAAAAACTGTAAATGATGGATTATGTACGGCTTGTGTATGGTTCTTCTGGAGTGTTGACAAAATAGAAGAAAAAAGTGAACCAAACCTAAAATCATGACTCGAAACCATGATACGAACCGAACTGTGCATTTTTGTGAACTGTTCTACCCTTAATATGCATGGACCTCAGCTTAATTATGGACCTTAAACGACAAATAGAATGCAGGCTTGTCATGCTCAAGACGACGAATCATTCCAAGGTCATACAAGGTCTATGGCCAATAAATAATATCACTGTCACTAAATGTATGCTCTGCTTGACACCTGACATGTCTGGCACAATTCATTTAGTTTCTTCCTGAGGGCTCGTTGAGGTCATTTATTTAACTAAGTCTTGCCATGCGCACGGCCATGTGTAGAATGTGTGAGATTTAACAACGTTCACTTTGTTCTTATGCACAAGTGATAAATACTAATTTGCCTGTGCATTCTGACAATTTATATGCACACATTTAGGAATTGTTCTATGCATGCTTTGATAATGAGGCCCCTGGAGCCTATCCCAGTGAGCAGAGGGCATAATGGGGGCAGCTGGGGGGGGGGGGGGGGGGGTTGGCCCATCCCTACCTCCTATA
>JAABNY020000002.1:19952887-19963632 GCA_015164015.2 Brevimyrus niger | reverse complement strand
CCCCCCCCATGGCCCGAGAGCTTTCCCCCTGGTTAAGAAAACCAAACAGAGAGAGACCCCTTAATTTCTTTTTTTTTGTTTCTGTTGGGGGGGGGGGGGGGGGGGTTAATATGCCTCATTTCTCAAGGGGCACAATTAGTTTTGGTCCATGAGAAAATGAGGGAAATATTAAACCAAAGGTGAACAGGTAAACCTGTGCCAGGGTCCAATCCCGAAAAAAAAAAAAAACGCTGATATCAGAGACAAGGTCCCAGTTAATGACTGACATCTTATAGTTTTATTATTACAAGTTTTTTGCCTTTGTAGACTACTGCAGACTTATTATTATTGCTCAGATCAGTCCTTGGGGACCCCCAGGCGGTCTGCATATTAGCTGGGAAGGTGCAAATCCGTGGATGATCTGGGGGTGCCATAAGAATGGGCTGGAAAATGATGTCCTAGCCCCCACCTTGCTTTAAAAAAATCTCCTTAAAGTTTAAAAAAAAGGAATTTCTATTTTGGTAAGTATTGTAATCCTGCCATGCTGACACATATTAGACAGCTGTAAGGAAATCTTCACTGCCCTGTGTGCCACATCCCTGTCTGCAGCTGAGTCATCCAGAGACCCAAAAAAGATCATACAGGGGGCACTGTGTCACATTTTAATCTGTCCTGTACCTACATCCACCCCTTCGTCTGTCACAACCGGTAGCACAGGGCACAAGGTGGGGGAACAGCATGTACGGACCCCGGTCTGTCGCAGGACACACACACACACACACACACACACGGTCCCAAGAAAGCGGAGTTACCAAAAGACAACAATGCAAAGGCAGTGCAGCTGTGTGACCCCCCCCCCCCCACACACACACAGCTGGGGGCAGAATTCTGAGCCCCCGTCATGCATGTGGGCCTGCAGCACTAACAATGGCCCAGAATATTACATCTGGATCATAAAACATTTCACTCGACAGCTTTCCATTTCTGTGGTATAAATCCCAGTATTTTTTTTTTTACTACTGTACATCTGAGAGCTTGTGTCCATCCATCTTCAACCGTTTATGCTGCTCAGGGTCACCGGGGATCTCATCCCAGTCAGCACAGGGTGGGAAGTTTAGGATGGGATGTTAGTGTTTTGAAGGGGACCATACATGCACACTGAAGGTTTTGTGGTACTGAAGTCAGTCAGCCTAATAAATGCAAATCGCACATGACTAAACACCGAGAGGAATCGCCACCAATTGAGCCACTCTGATTTTTTCATATATATATGAAAATATATTAAATTTTTTTCTTTCTCTCTCAAGTTTATCAGTGTGCTAAACTCTGAAAAATACCATCAATGAGCACATTTCCAAAGTTCACTCGGTCCACGAGCTGTTTTCAGGAACACTTTGTGTGGACTTGGTCAGTTTTGGAAATTTAAGTTCTTTGCTGGATTGCCTGATTACTGAGTCCTCTCAAAAACAACAAAGAATGGAGTGAGTGATCTTTGTAAATATTCACTTGCTTAAGAGGTTCCTTTTACAGAGACCTTCCATGAGATCACTGCGTATAAATATGAAGAAAGAATCACTTGGACCTTTGGATTCCTGAGCTGTACCCTAACCCCCCAGCTGGACACGGGGCATATTACAACCAGAGAGGTGAGCCTTGATTAAGATAATCTCAGGGGTTTAGCCAGACCTTGTCTTAGCACTCCCTCCCCTTACCCCCAAATAAGTGCGCATTTATATAAATTTAATTTATATAAATGTGTATCTTGTATTGTTTAAATAAATGCAAATCTCCCTACATTATTCATTTATTATTAATAATGATATTACTGAAGCGCTAAATGCAGGTACAGTACAACACTGTTGTGAAGTCGATGTTTACATTTCATTTGATTCTTCCTCTCTCCCTGGACTTGGGAGCAACAAAAACGGTTTATTTTTTTAGAACCGTTAATTTGCTTCCGTGTGTCGCAAAAAATGTTTTGCTGGAAAATTAGCTCATCTGAGCCTAACAAGGATGGAACTGCTTTTTGTAAATAACGACGGAGAATGCAAAGCCAACTTATCTGTAATTAAAGGGCCGTTAAATGTTGTCTTGGCATAGTCTCACCACAAGATGTCGTTAATCTCCGGGATCAAAAAATTATGTCACGCGAAAATAATTCCCCGGGAACGCTCACATCAGGGATAATTTGTAAATATTCGGGATTTACCTCACTTACAAAACATTTTGGCGTCTCAGCGCCTGCTAATAATTAGCCTTTTCTGCACGAATAAGGTTAATTACTGAGGGACCTCCAAACTTTGGACCCGCTGGCAGGTGGTATAAAACCTGCCCGGTCCGTCCTGCAAAAGAATAAAATAAATAAAGATTTGATAATAACGAGAACATAGAGGGTCTAATAAGAATTATAAGGTAAGTTTGGAAAATTCATGGACATTTATCGGAGTCATTTGAGCCGCTGTTCAAACGTTACTGACGAACTTTGGTTTTATTTGCCAGTGATTAAATTGCAAGTGGAAAAATATAATGTAGGCGTAATTTTCATTTTTTTCAAAATAGTTTTTCTGTTGAATAGGGAAGTGTATACGGTACATGTAGGGAAATTCACACGTTATACTTTCTGCTGTAAAACATTTTATCAACATTGTCCAAACATTTCCCAAGCACTATTTGCGAGCTGCTGCTTACCTCTCTCTCACAATTCGTTTCGCGATCATATTATTTTTTACTTGTAATCAATCACGTTGCTGTGTTTCGAGAAAAGGAAAAAGATTAGTTGCAGAACTGCAAGGTAATTGTGCGGCACTTGATCCGCCTCCACTGTTATTATCTTATTATCCTGGAAGACGGAGCGCAGAGAATGCGCGTCTGCGGACACGCTCCTTCAAACTGCGCTTTGCTGGAGAACGAATAGCGGGACGGAGACGCGTTTTGATCTCCGACCACAATCCCCCCCCTCATAAGTCGCCGGGAGAGCGACGGCAACACGATGACTATTTAAACGAAGCCGTCTTTTCCGCTCCGCTCAATTTGCTCGGCTTTGTGAGCCATAGAAGCGGAAGAAACGCAGCTCAAGCGTTCATCGCGCTCACGCAGACATCATTCCCCTCGTGTCACTTAAGCGGCCATCGTGACCTGTGCCTTTGAGAGAGCATCAGGAAACGCTTTGTCTCAGATGCTGTGCATTTAACACATTTTGCAATTTAAAAATAGTTTTTATGTCTTTGGTGTACTGTTAAGTTATCGTACGTTTCAGGGATATAAAAGACCTTATTCATTTCACCCTGCCCTCACATTTAACCTTTTTTTTCTTTTCTTTTTTTCTTTGTAAAGGGTCATGTCTTCGCGACCTATAACAATAACCATAACCACCGGAGAACCCATGGTTAACTACAATGGTAAATAACGGCACTGTGTGCAGGAAGTATTATGTTTGGATAATAGGGAAAGATTCATGATCCCCACCTGGCACTTTTTAATTCAGGGTTATCTTCATGACTAGTTATTATTTCAATGTTGCGATCACTCTCTTGACTTCAGAGTTGAGCTTTCATGGACCTAGAGGCAATCTGATGGAGCAGGGGGACCTGGGCTCTGGGTCTACCCTGGATCTCATAAACAACTGTGAGAGGGCTGAGGTGGACATTGGCTCAACAAGAGTATGGAAGGACCAGAAGCATCAAGATGAAGGAGGTGTACATTACAGCAGTTTCTTTCAGTGTGGTTTAGCCTAGAAGTATTGGGGTTTTTATTAAATTCTATTGGGAGAAGAAGTGTTATCTGGAAGTATGGTAGCTAAAATAAAATATAGTTCAATATGAAGCCTTTCAGATGGAAACACTGAAATTTCATTACCACGGGATGACACTGAAGATAAAACTTTAAACCTCTAATTCAATTGTGTTTAGTTTAGTGGTATTAATTTTTTTGAGCATGTGGGAGATGTTGTACTTTGAAGTTCTTCTGTTTCTTCCAAAACATCGCTGCTGGGCTTTCCTGTGTCCCCGGAATGAACATTGCAAGCGCCTGTTGCATTCTGGGATTGCCATGCTCCTCTGGTTTCCTCAGAGCCGGATGCAGAGAATGCAGATGGAATGAAACCACTGCTTGTCGGCGTCTTCAAGATCCCGCTCCTCCTCTCTCTCCTCTTCATGTTTGTCTGTTCCCTGGACATCCTGAGTTCAGCCTTCCAGTTGGCTGGGGGTAAATATTCAAATTCCATGCATTCGCCACCCTGGGCTAACATTTTCAGTATTGCCTTTTCCGACAAGCTACTTTGGTGCTTCTTCTAGCCTAACACAGCACTGTTGCCTTTAACTGCCTCAAAGTTGGAAACTGCCTTGTTACTATAACATGCAGCCCCCCCCCCCCTCAGAGAGCAGGTCAACCCCCTATATATTGACTCCATAAGTCTTCATCTAGAGAAATCCCCAATATCAAATTAGCCTCTTTATTACAAGAGCCAGTTAGCGTGTTATTTGGAAACACCTGCTGGATCAAAAGATGCCATGCTAATGTAATCAGTACTTTTACTAAAATAAAATTTTGAGGCTTAAAAAAAATCCCATTTTCTGTAGGTAAGGTTGCGGGAGACATCTTCAAGGACAACGCCATACTGTCCAATCCAGTAGCTGGGCTAGTAGTGGGGATCCTTGTGACTGTTTTGGTCCAGAGCTCCAGCACGTCCACCTCTATTATCGTCAGCCTAGTGTCTTCTGGATGTAAGTGACTCACTGTGACGTTGACTGATGTCTGAGTGTCTCAGTATGGGCAATCTCACATGTTCTAAGCTCTGAAATTGTGATCCACTTTAAAATGCCCATGCCACTGTGAGTTAAAATGGAGACATCTACAGTGAACATGCTAGAGACAATAATAGTGAGGAGTGTGCGTATGTCTGTGATGTACGTAGGAGTCTGCACATGCTGATTTTGTTTAGATAATACTTTGTGAAAAGCAGATTTGGCCAGTTATAACAAAACAAAGTATCCTTTCAACATATTTGCCTGATTTAGAGGTAAGTCTTCAGTCACGTCTCTTGATCTGTCCTTGAGTGTGAATGGTAAGCATTCAGCAATGAAAGTCGAACAAAACTTACTCAGGGTGGAAAACAAGATTGGTGTCCTCCCGTAAATGCAGAACCTGCCCCCGTCCCACTCGGACGCCTCTGGGGCTCTATAGAGACATTAATGCACAATACCAACTCATAAAAAAAGGATTAATTATGCTCCTTAGGCTCCTTCATTTGTTTCAGTGTATGTTCTTCATGTGAATTGTCACAGATTTGTATGTGTTTCTAATGGCAGGAACTAAGACACAGAATGTGGCCACATTTTGTTTAATCACTAAGGAACTGATTGAAGGGTGAAACTATTCACTGGGGAGTCTCAATGGAGACGTTTAATGAGAAAATCTACGATACAATAAGCAGGCAATAAAGCAATAATTAGGCTTCACTTTAGCAGATGGTTTACTTAACTGGATAACATATTAGAATATTTAGAAATACTGAAAATCGAACCACAACAAATAGAAAATTGTGTGGCATTCCACTGAATATAGTTGCTTTTAACCATCATGGAGGTTCAAATCTGTTTATTTCTCTTTGGGTAGATCTAATTAAATATTGATAAGTTGCACAGGAAAAAAATAGGTGAATCTTATTATTCTCTTTCTTGGCTGGGATGTGGCTGCTCCTTTGTAGGGCTGCAAAATAAAATACAAAAAAAGTCATTATCTTTTTTTCTCTCTCTCTCAAATGGTTAAGCCTACATTAATTTAAAAATTTGCTTTAGGATTTATTTTATAAAATGTTTTTGCATTTAAGTTTTCAAAGTTATTTACAAGTTTTAGATAATTTGTAAATTAATTTTTAAATTGTCCCCTCTGAAACAAGACTGCACCAATTTAATATGTTCTATCCGATGAGTTTAAATTTACATTAATTAAACTAAACTCCTGAAATGCGTTTGTGAACATTTCCCACTTTTGCTCTCTGCTGCAGTGCTAAATGTAAGTTCAGCTGTTCCGATCATCATGGGATCCAACATCGGCACCTCAGTCACCAACACCATTGTGGCTCTAATGCAAGCTGGAGAGCGAAACGAATTCAAACGGTACTTGGATAGACTGCAGCCTGGCTAGGCCACTTCTGTCTGCTCACCGCTCACTGTCAGTTTCACCTCTTACTTCAAAGGAGTCTGTTGTCTTGATGTCACTTATTGAAGCTATGACATCACTTCCTGCAGGGCCTTCGCAGGAGCCACTATCCATGACTGCTTCAATTGGCTATCTGTGCTGGTTTTGCTGCCCTTAGAGGTGGCCACCGGCCTACTCAACCATATGGCCAGCACCCTGGTGAAGAGTTTCCATATCCAAAGTGGAGAGGACGCTCCAGAGCTGCTGAAAGTCATTACAGAGCCCCTCACCAAACTCATTATCCAGGTACTGTGTCATTATCAAGCCTCTCACTAGATATCATCGCCGTAATGTCAGTAATGTCTGACTGGGTCAGTCACATGTCTAGTGATCATCTTATTTTATCCAGCCTGTAGCGCATTAATTTCTACTTTTATTCTGTAACTCTTGGGTTCCCAACACAGAATGATTGTTAAAATGCGGAGTCATTTATGGCAGTTCTTGTAATTTGCCTTTGGAATTTCTGATCATGAATGCAGCATCTCTTGGACTTGGAGAGACTGTAAGATGTACTGTATACATTGCAAACAGTGTGTAGTAACAGAGCGTATGTTCACACTTGAAGATTCAGCTAGGATAGACATAAATATGTGTAAGCAGGCATGAGAATTAGGCTGCACTATTGGGAATTGGATTTTGATACTGTGTTGATTCCTATAATTGGCATATGTGTAACATTAGTGCAGTATGTCTGTTATGGATGGATGAGAAAAGGTTTGTTTTCACCAGTGACACACATATATCCTGTAATCTCTTAAATTAAATCCTGACTTGACCTGGTGAGCTTTGCAGCTGACATTCTCATACAGAGACCCAGAAAACTGGACAGGAATTATGTAATTTATGTGAGTAATCGGGTGGGTAGGGGGAATTTGGGAACATAGATGGCATGGTGGTGTAGTGGTTAGTACTGTCCACTCACACCGCTGGGACCTGGGTTCGAGTCCCTGCCATTAATCGATAGCACCAAGATTGTGGAGTTTGCATGTTCTCCCCATGGTGTCGTGGGGTTTACTCTCGGTACTCTGGTTTTCCCCCAGAATTCAAAAACATGCTGAGGATTGGAGTTACCAAACTCATCATAGCTGTGTGTGTGTGTGTGTGTGTGTGTGTGAGAGAGAGAGAGAGAGAGAGAGAGAGAGAGTGTGCCCTGCAGTGGGTTGGTGTCCCATTCTGGGTTGTTCCCTGCCTTATGCCCGCAGCCTCTGGAATAGGCTCCAGAATCCCAGCTACCCTGAATAGGACAAGCGGCATCCAGAAAATGGATGGATGGATTTGGGATTGTGAAGCCCTGCATGACAAAACACCTGCTTGCTTTTACTCTGGATTTATAAATCCCCTTGTGCTCCATGTCTCGCCACAGCTGGATAAGTCCGTTATCACCGGAATCGCCATGGGAGACGAGAGCATGCGGAACAGGAGTCTTGTGAAAGTGTGGTGTGGGACCAGCCTGCCCGTAAGGCGAAGTTTGGCAATTTCTCCTGCTTTCGCACATGGGTATCCTCATCTGAACGCTTGATTGAGACATGTGCTTGTGTCCCGTCCCCCCCCCCCCCCCCCCCCACCCCCGCCCCCCCCCATCAGTGGTCTTCCAAACAAAACCCCCCCCCCAACCCTGTGGCGGGCCGAGGGGCCGCCGGCACCGGGCACCAAGCAGAAATGTACGTCACCAGAACCATGAGTCTCAGGTTTCTGGATAGGGGACTTGGCTGAACTAAATTCTCTTTAGAAAATGTTCAAATACGTTTGTTGAGCGTATGGATATTAGTTCTGAGGTTGCCTTCCGTGCTTCGGTGGACAGTGAGGCTAATTTGGCTTCTGGTTCCCTCAGGTAGACACCTGTTCGTTGACTCCTCCATGTCAGATCTGTGGGTGGGCCTTATTCTGCTGGCCACCTCCCTCGCTGTTCTCTGCACCTGCTTGATCCTGTTGGTCAAACTGCTCAACTCTCTCCTGAAAGGGCAAGTAGCCAAGGTCATCCAGAAGATCATCAACACGGGTGCGAGCCTCTTGACCTTGCTTCCTTTGCTTGTTTATTCTAGCTGCTGCTGAAACAGCTGGAGCTTGAATGGACTTTTTTTTTCTCCGTGACACGCATTGTGACATCGTATTTGTTGGATTTCGCCTTTCATGATCAAACAAACTGCTGTTCTGATGCGTTTGCTTTTGTTTGCCTTTGATTTTGCTTGCTTTTGATGACATTTGCCTTTGTTGTCGTAGATTAAGGAATGATATTGAGGAACAGTGTGAACACTTGTCAGTTCTCTCTCTTTTGTGTACACGTGTACCATGTAAATGTAGCTGAAGGCTCATGGGAACTGTGGTCCTCTTCTGTCCCACTCAGACTTTCCCCATCCGTTCGGTTGGGTGACGGGTTACCTGGCCATGCTGGTGGGTGCTGGGATGACCTTCGTGGTTCAGAGTAGCTCCGTCTTCACATCTGCCTTGACCCCTCTGATAGGTGGGCATGACATTGTCGAATTCTAATGCTGACTCCCAGACGAATAACTCAAAGCTTCATTGGTCACTGTGCTCTCGACTGGCATTAAAGTCGTGGAGAAACATGGAACAATTGTCATGGAAGTCTGCATACATCTCCCCCTCCCTCAACCTTTGCAGGCGATGGCCAGGTCTTTGACCCTGGATGGAAAATGTCGTAACTCAAATTCAAAGATTCACTAAAGAATGCTGCTGAATACTAAATCACATTAGTGGGGTGGGTTATGATCTGTTTAAATTATACATACGCATGCAGGCATTGACAGGGGCATCCTCCCGAGGGCTTAGTGATGACCAGGAAGCCGTAGGCAGACTGTGGGGCCTCCTGTCACTAATCTCTTCTCTGATGGCTGTTCCCTTTAGCCCCACACATGGGTTCATGCTCTCCACCCCCTAGTGACTCTGGCTTAGCAATAATTAACAGTGAGGTCACCAGCGTGAACTCTGTAGGTTTACAATCTTCGCTCCCTAGAAACCCTCATTAGCAGTAATAAGAAATTAGCCCCTGGACTTTGGAGACCATGATCAGTCCATTCTTCTAATTGTTAACTGTTTATTTTCCCACATATTATCTTGGGCTCTTGCTCCAGTTTAATTCCCTTTAATATATTCATTGCTATGACCCCGACGTCCCCCTCTCTCTGCCCCCCCTCGTCTCTCGGGATGTGGCCTCACCATTTAAGATTCTAATGGCTCATCTGTTTATCATGTTCCATTTGCCTAATGAACATTTTTACGTTCACTTTCCTTTCCGACATGTTTTCTGGTGACACTGTACACACACCTTGCCAGTTAAGCGCACACGTGT
Source organism: Brevimyrus niger (assembly GCA_015164015.2). NCBI lineage: Eukaryota > Metazoa > Chordata > Actinopteri > Osteoglossiformes > Mormyridae > Brevimyrus > Brevimyrus niger. The sequence continues at coordinate 19,954,148 of JAABNY020000002.1, read as the reverse complement.
GTGTGTGTGTGTGTGTGTGTGTGTGGAGGGGGGGGGGTCACTGTTGTGTTTGGCTGCAGGTGGTGCACCCAGCTCCCTAACCTACCCCCCGGCTGTTTTGTGCTGGCAGGCATTGGCGTCATCAACCTTGAGAGGGCCTACCCGCTGACCCTGGGCTCCAACATTGGCACCACCTCCACCGCCATTCTCGCCGCCCTGGCCAGTCCCGGGGACAAGCTGGCGGCTGCCATCCAGGTACTGTTGGCCAATAGCAATGCTTTTTAATCCACCGTCTATTCACAGCCAATGGCTTCCGGATACACAGTCGGGTCCATAAATATTGGGACATTGACACAGTTCTAATCTTTTTGGCTCTATACACCACCACAATAGATATCAAATGAAACGAACAAGATGTGCTTTAACTACAGACTTTCAGCTTTATTTGAGGGTATTTACATACAAATCAGGTGAACTGTGTAGGCATTACAACAGTTTGTAAAATGTGCCTCCAACTTTTTAAGGGACCGAAAGTAACAAATTAACAATCATAAATCAGACTTTCACTTGTTTACTACTTGGTTGCAAATCCTTTGTCAATTACAGCCTGAAGTCTGGAGTGCATAGACATCACCAGACGCTGGGCTACATCCCTGGTGATGCTCTGCCAGGCCTCCACTGCAGCTGTCTTCAGTTCCTGCTTGTTCTTGGGGCATTTTCCCTTCAGTTTTGTCTTCAGCAAGTGAAATGCATGCTCAGACAGATTCAGGTCAGGTGATTGACTTGGCCATTGCATAACATTCCACTTCTTTGCCTTAAAAACCTTTTTGTTGCTTTCGCAGTTTGCTTCTGGTCACTGTCCATCTGCACTGTGAAGCGTCGTCCAATGAGTTCTGAAGCATTTGGCTGAATATGAGCCGATAATATTGCCTGAAACACTTCAGAATTCATCCTGCTGCTTTTGTCAGCAGTCACATCATCAATAAATACAAGGGAACCAGTTCCACTGGCAGCCATACATGCCCACACCATGACACCACCACCACCATGCTTCAATGATGAGGTGCTATGTTTGGGATCCTGAGCAGTTCCTTTCCTTTTCCATACTCTTCTCTTCCCATCACTCTGGTACAAGTTTATATTTGTCTCATCTGTCCATAGGATGTTGTTCCAGGACTGTAAAAGCTTTTTTAAATGTAGTTTAATAAACTCTAATCTGGCCTTCCTGTTTATGAGGCTAACCAATGGTTTACAACTCGTGGTGAACCCTCTGTATTCACTC
>JAABNY020000002.1:19937293-19952787 GCA_015164015.2 Brevimyrus niger | reverse complement strand
ACCCTCAAATTAAAGCTGAAAGTCTGTAGTTAAAGGACATCTTCATTTTATTTCAAATCCATTGTGGTGCTGTATAGGCACCCTTGCTTGCCAGCTGGAATGCTGCCTTTTTCCAGAGGCCTGTGTGTCCTGGGTTTGGAGGAGACTGGACCTGGAACACGTCCTCGGTCCACCGAGCAGATCCATTCAGTGATTTCGCTCTGTTTGCCCATGTCTTCATGGCTCAGCTGCTCTCCGTTAACCCAAATTAATTTAATTTTAACCCAAATTAATATCACTTATTAATGGGAAAAAGTAACATTGTCATGACTCAGCTGGCCTCGTAAATGGACACCCTTTCACAGCCTCTACTCTTGTGGGTGTTTCTTTATTTTTTTGCTGCTCTTAGATCGCCCTCTGCCACTTCTTCTTCAACATCCTGGGCATTCTGCTCTGGTACCCGATCCCTGCCATGCGCCTTCCCATCCGCATGGCCCGGACGCTGGGCGATCGCACGGCCAAGTACCGCTGGTTCGCCGTTCTCTACCTGGTGCTGTGCTTCCTGCTGCTGCCCTCGCTCGTCTTCGGGCTGTCGGTGGCCGGCTGGCAGGTCATGGTGGGCGTGGGGGCCCCCTTCGCCGGCGTCACCTCCTTCATCCTGCTCATCAACATTCTGCAGTCCCACAGCCCGCAGCGGCTCCCGGCCAGGCTTCAGACCTGGGACTTCCTGCCGTCGTGGATGCGCTCCATGAAGCCCATGGATAAGCTCATCACCAAGGCGACGCCGTGCTGTGGCGCCAGTCGCCACGGTGACGTGCAGCCCCGCCCGCCCCAGTACGACCCAGGCTCCGCCCCTGTGCTGAGGAAAGCGCCACAGGTGTATGAAATCCCAGCTCCCTACTTGGATGAGGCCACTGGCCCCGCGCCGGTCTTCAAGTTGCGGGGTCTGGAAAGGTGCAACAGTACTCCTCTGTAGGACACTTATTAGGATCTGCTTTTACTTTTGCCTCCCATGTAGCAAATCCAGATTTGTGTGTCTGTCCCAGAACTGCACCTCGGAGCTGTAAGACCTAACCTAGGCTGTAAGAGTAACTGATGTGTGACCCAAAGCCGTACAGACTGCAGGAAGCCACTTTTCTGCCAGTGGGAGATAAATGTATGTGTGTGTCTATTTTTTAATACTATTCTGTAAATGAAGTCAGTGATTGTAGAAAAAATGCAGCGCAGTATATAAAGTGGCGAAATGCCCATAAACACTTCAGTGAGAGCCGAGGTCCGGGTGCGATTGCCGGGAGCGAATGAGCTTTTGTCCAAGAGCTGATCTCTCCATCCTGCGGCACTTCCTCTTCATTTTTCTGAAGTATAGCAACGTAAGAACGACATGGGCCTTGTGCGAGTTCCGGAAGCCTGTCGTGTGTGAGTGGTGGGGAGGCTGGTGAGGGCCGTCGCTCTGAGGCGGTTGGAGACCCCCCCCCCCACACACACACACACTTTTGCACTCTATTAAAATGGGAAAATAAATTCCTATTTATGAGTAATGAGTGTGTCCCGTCTGACATCCTCCCGTCTGAGGGCCCCGCAGTCCTCCATGGACCCCTTGCCCCGCCATCCCATAATATACTGCACACAGGAGAGGCTGGATGGCTCCTGTTATCAGAGCTGGTTTCGGCTCTGAGTCAGCGAGTGCTGTTTATCTCGACATTTTCCCGGTTCACTAGGTTTGCTCGGCTGCTAATTGAGTGTAATGAATAATGAAATGTTGCCCTGAACTTAAATAGTCACATTTTTGCACAGGAACCCAGAACCCCATCCAGAGCAGGCTAAGTTGAACCAATGGGCTCATTAGTGTCTGTATTTAAGCCATTTTGAAGTAAGTAGTGAACGATGAAAATGCGTCATCGGCTTGAACCTAAGTGCGGTGCTGTTCCTCTTTGGCTATTCCACAGCAGGTCTTTCCATGAGAGCGTCTTTAAAAAGATCATGCCATCCGGTTTGTACCAGTCCTCAGTGATTTACCGTTTCCTGTAATACCGCTGTCTCTGAAGCTTTCAGATCTTTGACTGTTTACTTTTTTCCCAGTTTCTGCAAATCACCATTGAATGCAATCACATCTCACAAACGGTTTAACGACAACTTTTTAAAAAAGAATTGAATCCAAATGACAGCTGATTTTTTTTTTTAACACCCTCCATGAGGAGAATCTGGTGCAGACAGCACTAATAGAGAATATTTACTTCACAGTTTTATTTCTGTGCAGATCTGTAGTTCAGCTAATTTGAGAAATGCTTCTCTGAGTCTCCAAGCCTCCAAGGAGTGCCGTAAATCTACCAGGTCTCTCTACCCAAACCTCAGCATGGCTGCCTGCCCTTGTCTTTACCCAGCATGCCCCTGCACAAATTTCTGGCATCACGTTGAGGTCACTAGGTAACTGTCCGCTGGGGATGAACTATTGACTTTGCACCTCGAATGTTCTGGGTTCGCGGATTTCAGGACAGCCAAAACCCCCCCAGCCCCCCCCCGCCACCTGTGTGGAGAGCCGCTTTAGCGTACATCGTGGGCACAGACGTTCAGACAGTCATTTGCAGACTGTCAACAAGTGTGTTAAATGTGTGCAGATGCACAATAACAAGCACTGTAGTAGTTCATTACATAATGTATCACAGCTGACGCCAGTACATGCATTTATATTATCATTCACAGCACAGAACCAATTTATGACATACATCGTGTAACTGGTATAGATGAATTACACTCTGGAATTCCCTTTTCTCATATTAGGTTCAGTCATTCTGGGGACAGTGGGGACACTCCCAAGTCATCTATCCCAGGATGAAGGGCCTGTTCCCATAACCCCCCCCCCGCCAGTTGCAGATCCTTTCCCATAGTCCCCTGCCCCATACCCCTATATCTCTCTTTCTGGTTCCTTATCCTTATATTCACGTACTTCCTCTTCCCAAACCCCTCTACCCCCCCCCAGTTACATATTTTTCCCTTCCAAATTCTTCCATCTGTTCCCACTGCGCTTGTTCATTACCCATCAGCTGTCAGTATCTCGCCATTACCGCACACACAGACCCTGACCTTCCACATCTATAATGGCTCTGGGTGCGAGAGATCATCCCCCCACCAGACTGCGAGTCCTGCACACAAACAGAGCTGTTTACGGAGAACTTCCTGTCTGTGTCATGCATCCTGGGGTGTTTGGGGTCACTGTTTGATCCGCCGTGACTCTTGACGCAGCGAACAGCCCAGATTAATGGTCGGGTCCCTCTAGACTTAATTAATCCTGCTTCAGACTTAACGAATGAGCTGGATTTTGGAGTCACAGGGAATCAATAGGCACTGATGTCTTCACTCTTAAGCAAATGGGGCAGTGAAAGGCTGTGTGCCCTTTATTGGACAAACGTCTATGATGCAGGAAGCTGTGAAGTGTGGCGGTTGGCTGCTTTACAGCCATAGACCTGCTATAACTTGAAGCACAGCGCCTAGAGAAACACGCTGTCTCAATGAGGCGAGCAGCACCAAAACAGGAGCTGCTGCGGGCGAGACTGCAACAGTGCGCTCTCTCTCTCTCTCGCTCTCTCTGCCTCTCTCTCTCGCTCTCTCTGCCTCTCTCTGTCTCTCTCTCTGCCTCTCTCTGTCTCTCTCTCTCGCTCTCTCTCGCTCTCTCTGCCTCTCTCTGTCTCTCTCTCTGCCTCTCTCTGTCTCTCTCTCTCGCTCTCTCTGCCTCTCTCTGTCTCTCTCTCTGCCTCTCTCTGTCTCTCTCTCTCGCTCTCTCTGCCTCTCTCTGTCTCTCTCTGCCTCTCTCTGTCTCGCTCTCTCTGCCTCTCTCTGTCTCTCTCTGTCTCTCTCTCTCGCTCTCTCTGCCTCTCTCTCTCGCTCTCTCTGTCGCTCTCTCTGCCTCTCTCTGTCGCTCTTTCTCTCTCTCTGTCTTCTGGCTGAACATTCCTTGTGAAAAGTTTGGGGGTGGTTGCCTGGGAAACAATTTCTCTTTTCCTCACGTGTAACACTTCTGTTGATTTTCTTTTCTTACGTTTGACACCGAAACCTATGATACAGCTCATCTGGCCTCAGTCAACATAGCTCGTCCCGCCTCAGTCAACACAGCTCATCCCGCCTCAGTCAACACAGCTCGTCCCGCCTCGGTCAACACAGCTCGTCCCGCCTCAGTCAACACAGCTCATTTGGCCTCAGTCAACACAGCTCATCCCGCCTCAGTCAACACAGCTCATTTGGCCTCAGTCAACACAGCTCATCCCGCCTCAGTCAACACAGCTCATCCGGCCTCAGTCAACACAGCTCATCCCACCTCAGTCAAAACAGCATAATTTCTGATGGTGACTAAAGAAATGAGATAAGTGAGATAATCCTGTAGGATAAACAAACATAAATATGGAAAAAAAATGTTTTCTTTTCTGTAAAGCACTTAAGGTGCCGGGATTGCTAACGAAATATTTGATTAAATAACTAATTATGGTAAAAAGGTGAAATGCTAGGTTCTGAGTGAAATGTCAGACATGCAACAATTATGCCAACAAAGTGGACTGCAGCAAGATTGAACTTATTTAATACCAGTTGAACTACTACTAGTTAGCTCCCATTCATCACTAACCGATGTATTTTAACCTCCTGAGAACCAAGGGAAAACGTGTCCTACAGTTTTAAGGTTTATTATTATTTTCTGTCTTTGGAAGAAGTTTGACACCTTTTTTCAAATTTATTTTTATTTCAAATTTTACAGCATGTCCTCTTTAGTGTACAACACGAATAAATATGTTTCCTTACATCAGTGAAAAGATAGATGCAAAAAACAAAACACGCATCTTGCGAATGCTCAGTATATTTCTGATCGCCGGTTAATTACCAGAGGAGATACATGAAATCTGTCATCCAAACCTGTCCATTTTAACAAACACCCCTTTTTAACGGCATGTGGGGGATGGGAGCCCTACCAGAGTGAGGGGCTGACAGGGGCAGCAATTAAGGACGCGGATATCAGGCTTCATGCATGATCGCCATCCTCCCACCCGTGCAGGCAGGCCACCATGCTTTATAATCCGCGGGCAAATCCGCCTCCTCCCTGCTTCCCAGATGCATGGCATAGGGGAACAAGCGGCACAGGAATCGCAGGAAGCAGCGGGGCTTGGCACGGGATCCTGAGCGCGCCTCGGACTGTTCTGGACTGCTTCACCCAGACCCCCCATCGCTTTACCTCCGTCCCGTCCCCCTCACTCCTAAAATGAGTCTGGAAATCAAAGCCATCACAGGCCCCCAATATAACCCCCCCCCCTCAACCCTGTCCACATGTTCCTGCAGTTGCGTGACGCCAACCTGAACATCTGATATTCACGCTTAGTGCCTCAAACCGCCTCGTCCAAAAGAGGAGGCCTGCCTTCTGGCGAGAACCCCCCGCTCGTCCAAAAGAGGAGGCCTGCCCTCTGGTGAGAACCTCCGGCTCGATCCAAAAGAGGAGGCCTGCCCTCTGGTGACCTCCGTGCTAATTAAGCGCAGAAAATTATGAAAGATATGTTTTAAAAATTGCTGGAACCTGAACTGGTGTGTCCGTGTACATCAGACCAGACACACGACTGTAGCAGCAGCCCTTCTCTAACGAGCTTACGCGGGGGTGTTCCAGCCGGACGGGCGACCCGGAGTCACGTTAAGAGCTGTTTTACTTGACAAAGGTCTTCAAGGAAGGAAACCCTCTGTTAGGATCCCACACTGCCATATCCACTGAGTAGGTAATTAGAAACCAAAAGCCAAGTGACAAACGGGACCTGGAGAAGCTCCTGAAATGGCGTGATGTCTGGAGGCAAAGGCCACGAGAGAAGGTGCAGTAATGAAAGGATCTCATAAACAGCCGCCGCTAAGGAGCTCTGCCCTGACACCCGGGCAGCACTTCTGCCTTCCTGGATTCGTGTTCCCTGGCTGCAAGGCAGTTATTATGCAGATTTAACTGTCAGGAGGCTGATGCCTTAGGCTGTGGCTGAGAAGAATTACGGCACTGGAGATTCTTCAGCCGGAGGACCGTGCCTCATGGCTGGGAATCAGGCGTGACGGAGCTGTGGGGCCTCCATCCCTCCGCGATTCCAGCGGGGATCTTCTCCTTATTGGGGAATCGTCCTCAACGGCCGTGCTTTGGTGAAGGGAAGGACGAACTTCATGCAACTTGGTGTGGGAGCAGGAAAACGTCCAGCGTCTTGGAGATGTAATTACAGGGGTAAAGTGTGCAGAAGGAGCCTGAAGAGAGGAATAAGTGTCATACATCATATCTGTGTGTATGAAAAAAAAAAGACAAATCCTGAAGACTGTGGAGCACAAATGGAATGAGTGTTGAATATGTGTGAGACATTTTCAATGCTAGCTGGTAGTGATATTCTTTGTATCTTTTATAAACCACATTTATGCACCCCTAAAACAAGCAAACAATATGCACACAGATGCAGAAAATTTATTGTTTCCTTTCATTTTTTCAGCACCTCAGATGAGGCCTATTGACACTTGGATAGTACATAAGGTTCATTAGGTGAGGAGCAGAGAACTGGAAAAACATCATAGATAACTCTGCAGTGAAGGACCGAGGCAACCAAAGAGCTTACCAAACGCCACCCTGCCCCCCCTGGGGTCTGAGGTGGCCTCGCTCTCTCCAGCTGGTACAGCGCTGGGTTCATATGCGGAGGGGGGGGCTTCCCCTCAGACGCTGCTGCTCTCCCAGGTTAATCACTGCAGCTCAGCCACAGGTGACAGATTGTGGAAGGTCACTGAATTCCTTTGTCCTGTCGCATTCAGACAGGCGTGCTTGTTTATTTTTGTTGGGAAAGCATAAAAAGGGGAGAGGTAGGAAAGGACAACTTTCCAAAACAACTCCCTACTACCGTGAAATAATGCTTCATTTCTTCACAGTTTCTTTAAACAGGATGCTGGGATGTAGGAAACTTTTTGTTAACCCCAAATGTCCATCTATCTTCAATTTCTAACAGCCCTGTGGGGAGCTGAATCTGCCCCAGGTACCAGGCTAAGGGTGCCAGTCCAGCAGGGCACTCAAACTGGGCATTTAGAGGTGCCAGATACAAGCCTTTGGACTGCAAGAGGGAACCAGAGGGACCCTGCAAGACCTGGGGAGGACCTGCAATCTGAAGCAGGTTCCACACCTCCAGCCCCCAGACCTACCCCCTGGGCCACCATGAACCCTCTCACAAAGACTCAGGACCCAAGTATTTTAATGTCATTTGTGCGTTGTCTACACAATGGAATTCTTAGTTTGTTTGTTTCTCCAGATGTTGCAAAGAAACAAAGGAATTGAGCATATTAACATGGCATTCTCTTCCATAACAAATGGATGCTTATATGCTGGGAGAAAAAAAAATCTGTTTATTGAATAGGAAGTGCTGAGAAATGCAGGGTTCCTGCCTTCTGATAATCTGGGATAATCTCCTGTGTGGTTGGTAAAGTTGCCCTTTCCCCATTATTTGTGTCTTTGATCCCTTTCCTGCTTTCTAATAAGCTTCTATATATGTAACACTTACAAGATATTACATTTAGACCACAAGTGAGGAAAAGTGGGCTGCCCAGCAACCCTGGAACATTTCTGGTTATAAGGTCACAGGACTCTAACCATATAGTACATTGTAACTGGTAATTATGCAAAAAAGCGGGTGTTTAGGCTATATTACAATACAAAATTAAAGCTAATGACGATATGAACGTTCATGATCCTGAGACGATATGTTATCGATTTACCGCCCAGCCCTGAAACCACATGTTTTTCCTTTTTTTTTTTTTTTTTTTTTTACTGTGGGGGGAATCCCACATAGCACAGGGTGAACGTGCAAACTCCACACAAACAGCCCTTTGAGCTCGCGCTGGTGACAGCTGCCCCTCGGGCTTGCCAAGCATCTCTGGATCCACGGAGCTTCGCCACCCCAGGCGGGATTCTATGTCAACTGTCACCGCTGCCGTGGCGCGATTTGCCCCGAGGGCGGGGCTTTTACTCGCGAGAAGACAACTGTCATCAGTGGACGCCGCACAATCCTGCAGTGTGCCTTCATCTGGGGGCGATGAGGGTGAGCATCGCGTTAGAGGGAACTATACGCTTTCTTTCTGAGAACTATTTCTGTGAAATGTCTGAAAATAGCAGGAGGGGAGGCGGAGTGCAATGGGTGTTAGAGCAGGATGGTGTGAAATGCTCAGTTTCATTATACATTTTGGTATTTCATAGTAATTATTTGTGCAATTATGAAAATTAGCAAAACGAACCGAGATGAAACGAGTATATGTAAATATAAGATCCCGAATTGGTAAACATCTTGTACTGTATCAGGATGGAGGATAAGCAGTCGTTTCTATCTGGCCACATTTCTGCCTCGTGATCTCCTGAACGGGACTGGCATTATCCCAAAATGACATAAATGTGACACAAAGCTAGCAGGATAAATGCAAAGCACAGACCACACATTGCTCCATATGCGTTGTCACGCATGTGGACACATGCACATATTCATAACCCAGGCTGGCACCTGCATCTTCCTCCTGACGAACCTGCAAGAGGAGGGACTCTGCCGGCTCTGGCGTGCGTCTGCCTTTCCCCCACGTGCCGGATTCGGCGCCAGGGATTGCCATGTCTGGGGTGTCATATCATATTTCACCCCAAGATGGGGGTAATGAGCAATACACGCCAGTCGCGTTCGTGGTCCGAACCCAAAAAGATATTTTCAGCAGTAAAATAAAATGACACTAATCGCTGATGGTTTTGCCCATCAGTCAGTCCATCACTTATCCTAGTCAGGCTTGTTGGAGAACATTGAGCGTCGCTGCCAGCAAGGGCAGAAGACTCAGATATCAGTCCATTGCAGGGAGCATACAAACTAGAGCCAATTTAGGGGGACAAATTAACCTAACTGCATGTCTTTGGACTGTGGGAGGAATTCGGCATGAAGCAGAAACTAAAACTACCATACATGCCGAGCGGAGGTGGGTCAGAAACCCCCATTTGTGGAGTACTACTCACCAAGCTCAATTTGTTTAAAAAAAAAAAAAAAAAAAAAAAACAGAAAAAGAGAAATTGTCAGGAAATGCATGTGAGGAAGTGGAGATGAAAATAACAGTGGGGCTGAGTTTCTTCCTTTCCCTTTAAGCTGTGTTCAGCTTCAAAATTTGACCCTGCTCTGCCACCCACATCATGGGTGCCTGATTGATGGACAAATGAGGAGCGAACATGTCGATTCCAGATTGAGAATATGCTACTTAATTTAGTTCTTTAAGGGAATTTCAAGATGCAAAGTACAGAATTAAAATACACATTAGACATTAGACAAACACACACACATACACACACACATATGTGCAGGAGATCCAGGTTGATTCCAAGGGCCCCCGAGTGACAGGAGCCCTAAAAAATTTGGAACACAATATAATTGGTCTGGGTTGGGGGGCACACTATGATATGATTTCATGGGGTCCAAAATCTCAAATGGCACATCTGTATATATGTATGTACACACACACACACACACACACACACTTACTCATCCTGAAAAATAATATATTTATTAATATTTCCTTTGGGTGTCCAACCAGAAAAAAATGGTTGATCCAATACTAACTTCCAAAGGTCAGGACACTTAACAGAGGATGTCTCCTACAATGGCAGCCCCTAATAAGGCACCCACACATACTATGGGTGTGTTTTTGAGACAAACCATATATTTGTGAAGCATGGAAGAAGATCCATGCTAAGTGTTCGGGGCTGCAAGCGAGGAAAGGATGACGATCTGCAGTGCGGCCCCAAGACAACAGGGGGTTATTAATAACGAAACACAGGGATCGAAAGGCTATAGCAACAAAACACAAGGGAACACAGAGGACAGAACTAAGGGGGAAATAAAACTACACTAAACACAGGAATCCAATACACTTAGTTTGACAGCACAGAATAAGCAGCATGTGACACAATGACCAGCTGAGGGGGCTAAGCAGAGGCAGACACTGAAATGCGCAGATAACGGGGAGTAACAAAAGGTAGGTGAGAGTACTCAAAACAATCAACCGATCAGAAGAGACACTGGAAACAGGACACTGGAGCAATTAACTAAGAATTAAACACAGAATTAAGGAGCCATGAACCTCAGTCCAGGGAAAACCTTACACTAGGAAAATGAAACAACAAGCAAACGACAAGCGAACAATACAAAACCCGAACAGAACGCAAGGAGGGTGACCAAAGACAGGGAAACTCAAGCAAGGAATTAAGCAAAACACTGGGGAACAGAAAACCAATAAATACAAAATATCTGAGGAGGCTGATCTGGGGTCAGCTTCAAACCCAAGGGGACAAGGGTTGCAGTCTACATGCTACACACTCAACCCACTAAGCCATGCGGTGGTCTGGGAAAGGAGAACAAACACACTAGGGACTAAAGGCTAAAGACGGAAGGGGAAAACCAGCAGAATGGGCAGCCATGTCTGCTGGCTATAAGCTCCTGAGGCCCCATCATTCATTTATCTCCATTGTAGTGGACAATTTTATTTTTGCTTCTATATTTTCACTGATTTTATTCCTGTTGTGCACTAAAGAGGCCATGCTGTGAAATAAAATAAATAAATAAATTTGAAAAAATCTAAATTGTAAGATGTGTTATTTCCTCCAGAGACAAATAACCTAAAACTTAAGGATACTTTTTTTCCTTGGGTCTCAGGAGGAAGGGCAGCTGGTGAACATGACGATCCATATGCACCTCAGGGGAAAGACGTAACCCCCCCAGTCCATGGCGGTATGAGGGAACCATCTCAGGAGTATTTTTATTCATATACTTGTTTCACATATGATTCCCATTAGTATTGTTTCCTCTAATTATATATTATAATTTAATTTAGGAAACATTCTATCTGTTACGTGATCCATTTCCGCATTTTATGTATTAAGTTCTAGGCTAAAATTGGGTTTATTTCCCTTGGATTGGCACCACCTACTCAGTCCTGTAGAGATAAGGGTGTTTAATTTGCACACTGTCAATGAGAAAGTCATTAGGTATGTATTCAGTCCTTCCGCACTAAAATGAGTTTACGCTGAATTGGCCTTTGGAGTTTGCAAGGAAAGCCCACACTGAGCTAATCGGCGAGCTTTGAGAGCTTCCTTCATTTCAGGTTAGACTGGCATGTTTTCAGAAGTAAAATCTGGGAATGAAACGTGTTGAAAGGCATAGATTACAAGAGGGATGGCAACAAAAAGACCTTTGAATACACTTTGGAGCTTAGTCAAGTAGATCATTATGAAGTGGAAGGAGGATGGTATGACCTAGAATAACTCAAGTGCTCACGATCGCGGGACAGGAAGAGGGAAGCTATTTTTCTGAAAGGAGTCTATCTCAAAATCCACTTAGACCTCGTCAAAAGGCACATGGAAGGCGGAAGAGGCGTGGCAGAAGATAAAATGAGCGGCAAACTATTTGCTTGTAAGCAATGAATTATATGAGGTGAAAATGGCTGCCCTGGGTGTGGATGTTCCTATTGGATGACGTAATATTGGAGTCACACTTCAGAGGCGGGGTTAGAGCTCACGGCCTTGAGTCCAGGCAAAGTCATTGGACGAAGCCACGCCAGCCTGCAAAAAAGATGAGCTGTCTCACCAGCTGCTCCATGACCAGAAGAAAGCGGTGAAGACCAGGCCACAGGAAGCAAAATCCATGGTCTGGAGAAGGCCAGTCAAAGCCCAGGCTGAAAGGGGATCAAACACATTCAGCTGCATTAAGGGTGATGTCCTCCACCAAACCCCACTGGCTTCAACCAAGCGTGCAGAATCAATGAGGACTGCAAGGTCGGAACGTGGGGTTCACCTATGCGGGCTCCCAGCTTTAATTACAGCCAAAGGTGTTTCTAGGAAGTATCGACTGTGGGGGGGGGGTGAACACAAGACATTTCGGCGCCCTACGAAATAATATTTTTTTTGTTTTTTTTTTTAAGTCTGTTGAGTGGGATGTGTATATCACAGGAAAAATAAGAGATATAAACAGTTTAAGGATTTAACACGCAAACAACAAACGTGAAAGTAGGGTGGCGATATTTCCTACAGGCACTGTGCTGGGCTGAACACGGTGTCTGACACGCCATGTAAGGGCATGTTGGATGCAGGGAACGCGGCCCGCTGGTGCTGACAGTCACACCCCAACCACCCGGCATGCAAGGAAGATGGTTCCACCCTCAGGACAGGGGAGTGTGAGCATTTAGCTCGATCATACAAGATCCCAGTCACCTCCTACCTGTTATAAATTATTGATGAACTGACATGGCGTACCTCCTGACTGCTATCCCGTAGCATCTCAGAAATCCAGCCTCGGTCCGTGACGAAGGGCTGTGAAGAATTGTGAAGATATACGCCCCCCCCCCCCCAGTATTCCTTGCTGTAGCGACCCCAGAATGGAAACAGACCAGTACAGGGGAGTCCCAGAATTAATCTGCAGATTATAGATTCCTGTTTCAGTACAGGCGAGGCACAGTCATGACACTGTAAACAGGCTAAAAAAAAAATCCCTAAAAAATGAGCCGTAAATCCTGCACCCTGATTTGCTCATCTATGAAGTTCAGTGCCATGTTGCTGAAGCAGCCCTTCAGTCACGTTGCACTACAGCAGGACAGCAAGAAGAAAGAGGCTCCAAAGAACCACAGCTCTGGTGTTTCATGCATCACACGCTGAAAAAGTGAGACCTCTTCTGACTTTACTCTGAGCTCAGGATGTTCATTATCACCTCATACCCCCATGGATGTGAGTTTGATTCCCACCTCTGGCAACCCTGTGAAGTCTTTGTCTTCTTCCCAAGTTTGTGTGGGAGAGCACCTGCAGATTAGACACATGTGGTTGGGAGCATATCGTGTGTGTGTGTGGGTTTGCATAGATCACATTTGAGGTCCAAAATGTCCCCAAAGTGCAGTAAAACCTAAAACTTCCTTACTTTTGGGGACACTTCTTCAGGTCCCCATTTAGATAACCTCAATTTTATAAAAATCTGTGAATGCAATCAAGAAAGTAAAAGTGCCAAAAGTCTTGTATTTGGGTTGGTTACTTATGGTTAAGGTTAGAGATGGGTAGAGGTTAAGGATGTCATGTGGGCATTAGAGTTTTCCCCATAGAAATGAATGGAGAGTCCCCACAAAGATATAATTGCAAACCTCTCTCTCTCTCTCTCTCTCTCTCTCTCTCTCTCTCTCTCTCTCTCTCTCTGTGTGTGTGTGTGTGTGTGTGTGTGTGTGTGTGTTTGTACGTGGCTCATCTCAAATAAAAAAGGCATTTTCCTGGTTCATACTGCATTCTGTCTCCAATGTTTTTTTAAGTACCCACAAGTACACTAACAGCAGTGTGAGAAATTCGATATTTTAATATATTTTAATAACAGCATAAACTGCAAATTTTTTCTCCTGGTTGGATCCAATATAGCGAAGCTGTGTTAGTGGAAATATTTAAATCTCTTCTGCATAAACGTCTTATTGCGTCTTCCTAAGAACTTCCCGATATTCAAATAAGCTGATGTCGATGTGTGACCATCCGTCCGTCATCCAGCTGCATAACCTGATACTAAAATATGGTAACGTTATAGAATGGGCAATTTTACCGGGTGTGCAGAGGGTGAAATTGCACCCCTTACTGATCAGATAAAAATGCTATTTGAACATATGAAGTTTCATTAACTGTAATTGGATTGTAAAGTGATATTGAAAATGTGGTTTTTGTTAATCATTATTTTGCAATTTGGCAATAATAATTTATTGTAAATGCGTTTACTTTTTTTTTTATCTGGATGAATGACTGGTCGGGCTCTCTCGCCCACAAGTCGTAGTTCAGGAATGTGGTGTGGGAGAAGGCAAGGAATGCAGGGGTCTGCCTCTGTGATCAGCTCTCTATGTGCATTTAAACAGATTTTAACAGAAAAATAAACTTCTTAAATAAATGTCATGGCACTGCTATGTAAATACACTTCTGGAAGAAATCCCACCTGAAATATGGCAAATTTAACATTTTTCTGCTTTAACCAAATTCCATAATAAAGTATAATGGGGCGAGTTCTAGATTTTGCCCGGTTTTATGGTCTTTAGTTGCCAAGAAGATGTTTTATATAAAAGTGCGATACCTCCAGCAGGATTTCACCCCTTTTAGTCTGCAACTGAACCACCTGCGTGATAAGAGCAATCATTCCTGTGTTTGTATGATCTCTTGAAGACTTTGTTAACACCACAGTCGTTTGATGAAGATTCAAGGACAACAACCTTTACTTATCTGTGTTTACAGTGTGGCTATTGATGGGAGATATTAACGGCCATAATATGTTTTAATAAATATTGTTACTCACTGTGGATACATTATGCTGTTTGCACACTTCATATATCTTAGCAGACAGAGTCAGCGCTGAATAATCATAGTTTAGCTAGAAAAATGTTGCACGATCTCTGTCCTAGAGACAGACAGCGGGCATTAATGCGTCGGATACGTCGCGGGGATGGGAAAACATCGAAACACGTCAAAACTGTGGCCAGCCTTGTTCCGAACCTGTGACAGGGAGGCAAAAGATTACGCTGGCAACATTTGGTGACGTATCGGTTAAAGAGTGTACAATAATAAATCACCGCAGAGTCATTGCTACAACTATCAGATTTGTAAATTTAAATATATAACATAATTATGCTACATTCGTCCATGCATAAGGAAGCACCAATATTGTGTGTGTGTTTGCATAAGCGGAATCATAATAATACTGAGACATTTGTTTTTTCTAGTTGGAAAGACAAACAAGCAAACAAACAAACGAGCAAACAAACAGATATATTTCCAGGGTTGTGGCAGATAAACGCTCTGCTTCTGACGATAGTTCGTATCTAAATACGTATGTAAACTTGTGGGAATGTTTTTTGTGTGCATGCCTTTGAATTGTGTGTGGGTGTTTATGTGTGTGTGCCTGCACAGGGGGTTAAGGATTGCAGTTTTACCTCAGGAAATTCTTATAATTATGTAAGTTCCCATATAAATTAAAACTAATATTATTTTGTTTCAATTACCATGAGTTAAGGATGTTGCAGTTGCACCGATGCATGACTCATGCAGAGATCAGAGAATATTCTCCCTGTTTGATTGAAACTTGAAATGCGAAGCATGGAGCTGAATCAGGGCTGAACTGGTAATCTGGCATACCGGGCAAATGCCCGGTAGGCCGACGCACTCGGGGGCTGGTCGATATAATATGATTTTTTTTTTTAATTGGCCAACGACCGGCCCATAAAGCAGGGATATCGGCCCATTGGTTCATTTTCCATACTGACACTGTGCTGGCCTAATCATCTCTTAACAGGCTCCACCCCTCCCCCTCTGTTTCTTATGTCAGATGCAGTCAGTGGCTCAGAGCCAGAAATAAGTGGATTTAGGATGGAGAAGCAAAAGCGCAAGGGGGGTGCAGAGAAGCACCCAGGCAGAGGAGCAGGTGTCTGACAGTGAAGTCAAGGAGGGACAGAGACAGAGTGAGCAGGAGGAGAGTGTA
>JAABNY020000002.1:19920498-19937193 GCA_015164015.2 Brevimyrus niger | reverse complement strand
GGTTGTGTCCGACCGATTGTGGTGGGCCGGTCTAAGCGAAAATGCCAGGGCCCTTTTTTTGTCCCAGTCCAGCCCTGAGCTGAATTACACTTAATTAGACACAATTCATATTTTTATTAGACACATATATTTTATATATTTTCACAGAATGCTGCTGAACTAGCTGGAATTTGTGCATATGTGCTACTGCCATTACAAACTGAACTTGACTCATGTCTGAGGATTTCACCACTGCATGTAATATGCATGCTGTCTAAATGAAAACTGAACCATTTCTGAAGCCAGATTGTCAGGCATGTATAAACATGTACCTCTGGATTTAGGAGATGCTACCATATGTCAATGCTCTGCGTGACCATGGACCGATGGAGCTTCAAGTCGTTCCATAACACTTTCCTGTTCTAAGAGTTTCAACTCTCATAGTGAAATATCACACTTAACCATAATTGTGAGTGTTTTATTTAAGGCAGGGAAGTCAAACCACATGGGGACATACAGTATGACTCCAGTTACCTGCTACGTCATCATTTTGGGGGTTCACATATCTTCTCTATCAGTTACTCTCATTATCTAAATCAATAAATGTATGGTCCCATAAATCGTTGTGCAACAGGGGCCTCCCTAGTTGGGCGGAGCCTTGAGGGCTAATTCATCGCAGCTATTGCCAGAAACCATCGTTCCTCAACATGGTCCAGGCGTTAAGGACCATGACGGACATGTTTATGCCAACATGCTCACAGATGGACTTTCATAAATTCATCTATTTATTATGTTTTCTTTACTTTTTTTCAGGACGCCACCTGCTCTTCCATTTCTTCTGCCCGTGCTCGGTGCGGTGTCCATTCCCGTGTCCGTCATCCTGCCGGCTATGACATGAAAAGCACAGGGGTTCTCTCAGGGACCGGAGCTCCTGTGTGGTCGCCATGGCAACGCAGCGAGTCCTCATTGTGCCCATTGTGAATTGTTGATCGTAAGCTCATAGATGTCAGGGCACTAAATTACCTCCAGCGCATGCAAGAGGTTGCTTTCCATTAGGATGGGGGTGATGCCCCAGAGTGATTTTTTTTCTCGTGGATGGTACGATAAACACCTTCAAACATGTTCGCACACCCATCTTCGAAATATACTTAAAATGACTCATTGGCAGATTTTTCCCTAAATTAAATGTGTGAAAAATATGGAGCTGTTTTATTCAGACATCTCAGTTTTCTCAGCTCCTTCCTTTCCTGTCAGGCTCAGCTGACGCGACAAGGATAATTATCAGTCAATTTGAAGAAACACTATTTCCAAACCCAAAAACTTTGCTATATACATCAAATTAAATGCAAACGTGTTTCTTCTTGCAGACAAACTCATTTGAATTAAACTGAGCTAATGTTTTCCTTCACATTGACCCCAGGAATTCCATTTACCTCTGACCACAGGTCATATTTCAAAATTTTCACCCAGTAAATTTGAAACATCTCTATTCCAAATGAAATAATTGGAGGAAGAAATTGGTAAATCAATGAAACACTGGGGCAGTTCCGCACAAAACCTAAACTAAAGGCTTTAACACTTAATCCTTGAGCTAGCGGTCTGTGGATTGAGTATACATAAAGAATAGACACAGAAGGCAATATCGCATTATACTCAAGGTTACACGGCCAAGGTTGCTCTGTTTCTATACAATTCCTCAAAATAACGATGTAATGCTTTGAGTGAAAGTGTCTTTAGCTACTGACCAAATAAGGCAGGAAAATCTCTATGGAATCCTCTCATCAGTTTCTCACTCTGAAAGCCATCACGGCTGCTCACTGATACCTTTAACTGCAAAGCAAGTGCCTATTTCGATAGTCTAGCCTTCTATAGCACTTCTAGCTGTTGGGAATTTCTTCTAAATTCAGATGTACTGAAATGAGATCTCGATAAAATAACCCCTTTTGTTTGGCAGAAAGGCCACATAGCTGCAGTTTTATTAGATTTTACGAAAGACAAGAGATCCGGGTAGCTGGGAAGGTTTCAAATCCACCTCGGGCTCAGCTGAAAATGCGATCGCATGCATCTCGAGTCGGAAGGCTCCATATTTCCACGCTCTCCTTAATATGCTTCAAATTTTAACAGATGGATCTGTCAGGGATTTTTTTTTCAGTTCAAAGGCTTGCAAAGAAAAGTGGGTTATGCAGAGGTTGAGGATAAATTCCATCCAGACTGTCATTAACAGCTAATGTTTTATGTGTTATGCTACCTGAATGAATTTTTTGTGTGTGAATGGTGAGAGACAGCTTGGGGGATTAAAGGGATCTTCATTATGATGACATTTCTGCACTTTGCATATTCGACTTAGTACGTGGAGCTAACCATTATCAACTAATCTGGGGGGGGGGGGCTGCTGTCAAGAAATGTGATGGTATCTCGTATGGAGGTACATTACATTCTCTGCAGAGAAGTAAAAAGGAATCATTGGTTATAGATTATGTGAGAGAACTCTTAGTGTATTTTTTTTAACAATTTTTTCTGCTGTTTTTCTAAAATGGTTTTGGAGGCTTTGTAACAAACCACCACTTGGGTTTTCCTATTACATTCTGGCTTTCAAAGCTCGAGGAAGGTCAACAAAGCTATAAGCCCAGGGATGCTCAGACAGGTATGAGCTGTATCTGCTGGGATTGCAAATCCCCCTGTGGTCTGCACGCGCAGCAGCACTGACCTAAATCCCCCGTGGTCTGCACGCGCAGCAGCACTGACCTAAATCCCCCGTGGTCTGCACGCGCAGCAGCACTGACCTAAATCCCCTGTGGTCTGCACGCGCAGCAGCACTGATCTAAATGCCCCACACGTCCTATCCAAAGTAAATGTTAGCTTTGGAGGGGAAACACAATATGTTCCTTCGAACAACCGCTTTATTCGTCTTAAAAACAACAAACGTAACTAGAGCAGATAAGTCTACTAACAAGTGGTAATCAAGCAATTCCCAGAATAAGCTGTGGGTTTCAGGCTGTCATGGACCTGGATTTTAGATGGAAAAGACTCAGATGCAGCTACGATCGGCATATTATTTTGGGATGTGATGATGTGATCTGGGGGGCCTAGTTTCACCCTAACCCCTTGACAGACTTCTCTTTCTGTTTGTGAGGGCACCAGTGGTCATATACTGCTGCTCGTACGTTTAGTTTCTCACAGATTTTTTTTTTTTCATATTTGGACGGTCTGTTATTAGTTATTAGTCAGTCCGATAATTAAGGTTCTGTCTAGCTATTTTTTACAAAGAACATTTTTGTTTACTGGCTCATTTGCCCTCAGGCGTGTCTGCTCTTGGATGCCAGCAGACCAGAGTTGCTCTGATCTCATCCGTGTTGCGAGTTCTTTTACTCATTTATTGGCTCGTCTTTGAGTCAGTGCTAGTTTAGGTGACAAAGGCGAAGGACCCCAGCACAAGGATCATGTAGAGTGCGGGGTGCACCATTGTAGACAGAGTGAAATTGGGGGAGGGGTGGTGGAGGGGAGGGGGGGACAGTGACACATAACTAGGGATTGCTGGACACGGCAGGTTTCCAGCCAAGCTGATGGGTTACTTTCTGCCTGACATCAGGTGTGGTGCATCAGAGGCCAGATGGGATGGAAAAGCTGCTGGACCCCGGCACTCCAGGATCAGGGCTGGCCATGGGGGGGGCAGGTGGGACACCTCCCACCCAATATTCAAAACAGTGGTGATTGTCCCACTCAGTATTTTCCAGGATTCTGTTTTCAAAAATGTGAAGTCATTTGTGGGGAGAAATTGGTACTGATCTAACTCGGAGGCTGAAGGGGAAACAACGTTTAGCCAAAAATTTCAGTTGCATAAGTGTCTATGGCAGTTTTTATCAGCGTCCACACTGTTACGTTTTTAGACTAAGATGACCTCTATCCACGCAGGCGTTTTCACATGGCTTACGAAAGTCTTTCCATCCACACTGAAAGGAGCGGCAATGTGCATGACGTAGCTATTGGCCTATATTAGGTATGCGCACATAGACACAGTGACCAGCCGGGGAGTAGTTAGAGATGAATGGATAGGGCTGAGTCACATTAATTTGGGGAAATAAATTTAGCTGCCATATGGATATTGTCTATAATATTATTTTGGAAAACCTCTAGCCTGCGTAATGAGGACATGAGACAGTGAAGTCTAAAGAATGTGGTGGAGCCCTTATTTACCGCTAATCTAAACTGCTTCCCACCTCCAGAATCCCTTAGATCCTTTAGTAGGGTGCAGGAGCATAACAGAGAACACAGACAGACACTAAAGGCAAGAATGACCTCAATTTGCCCGACTGTGGTTTTGGAATCAGCATCTGCACATTATGGAAAGAACATGCAGTAACGCTTTACATTTACTACACCTTCATAATGCCTTTATAATGCAGCATAAAACAGGGTAATAATTAGTGATGAATGGATGGAGTCTCATTTTAGGGAGGCTAAAGCCCCCATATAATATAATCTGATAATGCCACTGGTGGCCAGTAAATTAATTTCTTTTTGCACAAATATCCAGCAGTCACACTGTGTAACATGCTACTCAGCTGCATACATACAGGAGGTATTTTCTGCAAAAAATAAAATGAAAATGATAACAAGAAGATACAATCTCCATTTTGCCATTTAGTTTCCAAAGTCTGTGCGCAAAAATCATGCAAAATTTAAATTAAATAGCACCACTCCACTTAAGTTATTACTACTTATCTGCAACTTCCGATTCGTTTATCTTCTTATTTGAGCGGCGTTTGACGTTGCCATTAGTTTGAGCGACACCATGGCCAAGAAACACGAAGACAACGGAATCGGCAAACACACTGAAAAAGCGCAGCGGTTAGCCGTAGCTCCGCCCACCGCCCGCTCCGATTAACATATATTTGCATGTAGTGAACTTGAAAATGAAAAGTCAAATTGGAAAATGAAAAGTCAAATTGGAAAATGAAGACAAATTGGAAAATGAAAAGACAAAATGGGTTTTCAATTTTATTTTTTGATTTTTCACATCTGACTCATACATAAGTGGAAAATTGAAATGCAAATGGTGCCATTTTATTTACATTTTAATTTTTGCGCACAGACTTTGGAAACTAAATGGCAAAATGGAGATTGTATTTTTTTTTTATCATTTTCAGTTTATTTTTTGCAGAAAATATCTCCCGTACATACAGGTCAGCAACAGGGAAAGAGCCATTGGATGCAGCTCCTCCTTATCCGCCATGTTGTGTGCTTCTGTGTAGGGTGACCAGGTGACCAATCAGACACGATCAAATCAGGGAAGGGCAATGTGACCAGTAGGGACCAATTAGGGTACTTTAAAGGCTGCCTTTTCAAAAGTCTATGCAAGTATACAGCTGTGAGAGCGTTTACAAAAGTCTCCAAGGCAGTGTGGACAAAAAGCAAAGATGGACACTAATGTCTCTGTCTTTAAATGAAAATATAGCAGTGTGGATGCAGTCACTTAATAGATCAGTCCCTGTCCCCCATCCCCAGTTCTGAAAACACAGTGATGCCGATGCCTGGGGTGCCAGACAAGCTTCGAATGAGGCAGGGCCATATTTTAAACTCCGGCCTTTCAGTGATGTCATCATACCCAGCATGCACTGAGTGACTCTGTGATGCCGCTGTTACTGGATGACCAGCCTGATCTCAGCTTGCCCTGCTCCCCTCATGCCGTGGATGGTACCTAGCAGCACTGCCTGCTCTCCAGGATGCTCCCCACCAGACTTGCAAGCTGTAAAGCTCAGCTCAAGTCCGCTACCAGCGCTACATCCCATTCTCCACCCCCCCTCCCCTGGCTACTGAAGGCTACAATTTATTCCTGCACTTAAATTATTTAAATTATTGTTTGCCTAAATTATATCTTGTGCACACAAACTAAAAAAATATTTTTTGTGACTTTGTAGGCTCTGTAGTATCTCTGTAGTAGTTGTTTTCACAGGTAAACATGCAGACAACACCAGCGTCCAGAGCTCAGATAACTTACTGTTTGTTTTTTGATAATTTATACAAATGCCTGTGGGACTTAAGGGATGTACTAGGCCGGATATGTGATGTGGTTGCGTGATGTGACCTCCTGTCAGACAATGCTGCGGAATGGCGGACAGGTCACGTGACGTCACAATGGCGCCGATTGTGGTTTGTGTGACCAATAGTTGCATTGCACAAATACTGCACACATAAAAAGGTCCGTATGGCCAGTTCACTCAGTGTGAGGAATTGTCCCCATGCTCAGTTGATGACTGGTCTATGAGCAGCCCGTTTTCCCCTGGATGCCTGAGTTTCTGATCCCCTGGAGGTGACTGCGGCTTCTGGTCTGCCTTGCCCTGCACCCCCTGGACAAACCTTTCTGCTTTGTAACCCTGACTCATCTTACTGCATCACAATTCTTGCTCTTGACTGCTCTGTGCTTGAATCCATCATCCTTGAGGCTTTCATATGCACTTACATTCTCCTCTGGATCTTTCTGCACAATCAGTTCTCTCCAGCTGAGTCTGGTGCTTCTAAAACATCCTCACACTCAGTACAGTACACCCACATCACTGTCCTCATAATTCGCCTCTGTCGGTATCTAAGATAATCAGAACAGCTCATACTTCTCCACCAGACATCTTGGCATTCTCTAACCTCTGAGATCCTTCTAAAGCAAGGTCCTTTGCACAGTCTGGGTCCTCAATGAATAATGAGATCAGTACCACTGGCTTGATGATTCAGGTGCTGTTTTTACACGGGCTAATAAGTTCACTTTTCACACTTCGGAATTTCTGTCCTTAAACTACAGCTCCTGATGACTCTATGTATGGTTCTCAGGATAATAGAGCCATCCATCCCACCACTGTGCAGCTCCCAACCCCCCTGCCCCCCTGAACACACACGGTACCCCCACAATATTGGTAGGGAAATGACCCCTCCATCCATACCCAAATCTACACCCTTGCATCCATCCATCCATCCATGCAACCATCCACATTCTAACCAGTTATAGGGTTGCAGGGATAAGACAGCCAATGAGATTAATAACATGTTAAATGTATAGTGTATGCAGACCATCGTCTGCCTGCACATAGACGGTGTTCCATGGGAAGCCCCATTGCTTCAGACTTCCTGCTTCAAGTCCCACTCATTTCCCATGGAGCAGATTCCGATGTCCTGCAGCAGGAATGATGATGGCCCCTCTGGGAATGAGCTCACACACAGGGAGAGACACATTCAGGAGTTCAGAGGTCACTCTTTCCTGTGTTATTGCTCCAGGCATAATATGACACAAGCTATTCTCTTGACTTATTTCTTTTGGTAAATAAATTGAGCTCCCATATGGATATTGTACATAATATTATTTCTGAAAACCTCTAGCCTGTGTAATGAGGACATGAAGTCTAAAGAAACTGGAGGAGCCCTTATTTTCTCTGCAGCTAAACTGCTCCCCACCTCCAGAATCCCTTAGATTTCTAGACACAAGACTGGGGATCAGGATGCAGGAGCATAACAGAGCACACAGACACGCACTAAAGGCAAGGTAATGACCTCAACTTGCCCGACTATGTGGTTTTAGAATCAGAATCTGCAGACTATGGAGAGAACATGCAGTAATGCTTTACATTAACTGCACCTTCATAATGCCTTTATAATGCAGTGTAAAACAGGGGAGTAGTTAGAGATTAATAGATAAGGGGCTGAGTCATATAAATTAGAACATTCATAAGCTGAAGAACACTCATAAGCAGCATGTTAGTATGCCTAAACATCCTAAAACTGTATACTTTAACAGCATTAAAATACATTCATAACAAATGCTATATGATTATAATAATGAATTACAGCAGTCATGTCTTGCTCATTGAAAGTATTATAAATGTAATGCTTTATGACATGTTAAGGTGTACTTACATGCTGCTTATGAATGGTCTATGCATTATAGATGCATTATGAAGCTGCAGTTAATGTGATGTGTCACCCAACATGCAAACTCCATACACACACACACACACACACACACACACAAAATTCAACTTTTCAAAAAAATACTGTTTCATCTACCACATTAAACATGAGTAATTCATGTTTGGAGAT
This sequence comes from Brevimyrus niger, assembly GCA_015164015.2. Lineage (NCBI taxonomy): Eukaryota > Metazoa > Chordata > Actinopteri > Osteoglossiformes > Mormyridae > Brevimyrus > Brevimyrus niger. Next base: position 19,929,132 of record JAABNY020000002.1, on the reverse strand, counting down.
TCAATTTGCCATTAGGAGTTGGAAGTTGCCTGAGAACAGAAGAAGAAGGGAAAGGCTTTGCTGAGGAGGGCCTGGAAGTGGAATGTAACACATATCCTGGCAAATGAGTCAGAATTACAGGTGGGAGTGTTTTGCTTAGGGGGGAAGCTGGTGACAGCAGGCTCCTGGGCTTTAGCAGAGCTGACGCCGGGTGACACGGAGGACAACATGCCTTCCTTCCTGCCCCCACAAGAGTGAGTTTTTCTAAGATTCATATACCGCCCCCCTCCTCACAAAGATCATGGCTGGTACCCAAGGCCTTTCCCCAGGGAGCCTCCCGATTGGCTCCTGGAAGGAAGCCAGCAGTTACTGCTGATGTATGACAGAGATGCTGGATGCGAATGAGATTTATCACTTTTCATTACCCGATTTATCAAACATGCTGGGAAGAAATTTTGTGGTGCGGGCAGCAGCAGTGATGGATTCCACATCCAGGCTACTGAGACTTCCTCTTCTGGGGGGGCATTAACGAAGGAGCAGTCATTTGGCTATGCATGCAGGACTTCCTATTTTCAGATTAAATGATCCTTCAAAACGCATCTTCCACAGGGAGTCCGAACTACATTTGTTTGTTTACTTGCTCGTTTGTTTTGGGAGCTTTTTTGTCTGGTATCACGTTTCACTGCATCTAAGTACAATAAACATCACATAGAACAGTACCAACAGCATCTTTTATATGTGATGCACTTAAACACAGCAGTACCTCACACCAAGGCAGTAAAATAGCATGCAGATGTAACTAAAACATATACTGTACTGAAGATTACTGGCAATTAATGCCCTTAATAGATAATGGTCATTTAAAAAATGTCAGGCACTTTCAAGCAATATATGCATTTTCTTTGTTCAAATTTAGAAAAAAATAGACACTGATCTCCTCTATTTACAAACCTTCAGCTTACACATTTTCAGAAATACGAATGAAGAGGACTCCAAGTCTAAATTACTTTCGTTAGGCTACTATTTCCTATCCGCAACATCAAAGTTAGTCCTGCAAGCCAATTCCGCCCAGTACGAATGTCGGCCACTACTCCCGCCGCACAGCAGCATAGTGTGCATACTCCCAGCATCCCAGCTCTTTGTACTTGCGTACCGGTAACACGTGCTCTCTTGAGATTAAAGCTGACTTCGTTTTTATTGCAAAATATTCTGTGCATCCATTATCCATTTTTGTTTTATCCATTAGTAATGTGTTTTAGGATAAGAAAACATGTATTGACTTTATGTCATACTCGTTTAAGCATCCCATGTGCCATTCCCCCTCATTTACCTCGTGTGAAATCCCTGTGTTACCAGCTGTTTCAAATCATGTTGATTGTTGTTGTGTATTTAAGTCGGTATTAGAATATGTTTCCCCAGACCGGTCATTAATGTCTTCACGTTGTTTTCATATTCCTGGGTGTGTTCACCTGATTTCGCCAGCTCCTGTGCTGCTTCCCAGCACTGAATGCATGACAGAATGATCAGACTCAGAGAAACCTACTCTCACATGGACTTAAATACACAAGTTAACACAACTAGAAAACAGCTGATGACACAGGGATTCCACACGAGGTAGCGAGGGGGGCGTGGCACACAGGAGGATTGGCATGAGCAGGGCATGACCCAGAATTACTTATGCATGTAGATCTCGTTCCTAAGTAGAAGAGCGTCTGTATATGGAGAGTAAAATAAAAATGATCTAAAGTTCCGGAAATCCAACCAAGGTGGGCTTTGTGTGGTGGAATATTATATGACATGTTTGCAGCTATCATAAAGAAATAGAGAAAAAAACAAAACATTGTGGTGCAAAAATTGTGTTTTATATCCCCTTAGTGAACTTTCAGGATCTTTCATTTCTGTGTTTCTTTTCTTACGGAGCAGGTGCAAGTGTGACGGGGGCATCTGGCTGAAGCTTTGAAGGCTCCCCCTGCTTTGGAACGAGAGGACACAACGCGATAAAAAATTAAAATATCATGAAAAACTTATTCGTAATCTTTTGATCTTTTACCATCTTTGTTATAAAAGAGAAAAGTTATAAAATCCAACTCCATCCCAGGAATGTGAGCGTTTTGATAAATAGTGAGGACTGTCTTATGATTGAGGATGCTGACAGAGTGAAAATTCAGTCTCATTTCTCAGGAAGTGCCCAAAATATTATGTGTCGTAAAACATTTCAGACTTATTCAATTTTACGTTTCACCCCCAGGTTGAATGTAATATCTTTGCTTTTAGACTTTTCCTGCTAAATAATTACAAACTAATGACTCAGGCTTCACATCTGTTAGGTTTTGGTTTTAATTCATAGTTATTCTTTTACTTTTTTTTGACCGCCGAATGCCTTGAATGGGTTGTTTATGGTAGTCTGATGGATGTTTTGCAGGAAGGAGAAAGGTGACCGTTGACAAAGTCAGCATCAGAACAGGCCGGCCAGTACCTCAGTTTTCATGAAGCCGGCAGCGGATGGACTCATTTTTTTCCACAGCCTTGCTTATTACCACCAAAGAGTGAGCTCTGTGCAAACAACCAGGGTTATTTGACAGGTCCTGGCAATTCTGGAGGGGACTCGACTACGCATTATTCATGAGGGCCGAGGGCTTAGACGAGGAGGCCTAGCGTGGCTTCACCTTGTCGCTAGCCGAAACCCACCGGCGCTGTGACGTCGGGGATGACACCCCAGTGCCGAGGTTCTCTCTGTGTTATGCATATAAATCATTTTTGCCCAGTGCTGGGGGAGGAGGCGCCTTGCAGTGGTGTGTATCTGTTTAGGGTGGACACCAGTAACCTGAGTCATCATCAGCGCACATATTTCCCAACAAAGGCCCAGCTCTGAAAGATTATAACTGAGAATCGGAATATAACAGGCGTTCGGAATCTAACGGCAGCTTCTGGATTTGAATGCTGTGCTGTAGGACCCTATATAGATAATCTATGCCCTTTCCTCTGCTGGCAGCCGGCAGCTAACCAGATGTAAGCATTCTGTAGCCTTTTGTCTGCACTGCTTTTATTTCCCAGTGTGGACCCATGGGTTTGTACTGTTAGTGTGTATAAACCATGGGGATCCTCCCAGGAAGGGAATCCTTGGAGACAGAAGGAGAGAGGGAATGGAAACACAGCTGTTCCCAGTGTCAAAGTGTTACATATAGACTATATAGAGCAAAAAAAAATAAATCATGTGCAGAGTTAAGAAAATTCAGCCTCAATGAATTTTAATAAAGTGTGAAATGAGAACTTCAGGGTTCCATGATGGCTCAGCGGGCAGGCTTACTGTCACAGCTATGTGTGTGTGTGTGTGTGTGTGTGGGGGGGGTCATGTGTATATTACACTGTGACTATATGTGTGTATATTGCACTATTAGCCCGTGTGACTGTATTTTGTTTGGTTCCTTATGGTTAATGTTGGGGCTGGGTTACGGTTGTCATTGTTGGGATTAGGTTTTTTTCTCATAGAAATGCATGGATAGTCCCCACAAACTGCATGGGATAAACTCCAGGCTCAGCCCACAAGGAGCAGCTCAAAGATGAATGGATGCATGGATGGATGGATGTATTAGAAGACCTGTATAATCTAAAGGCTCCTGTTTCAGTGAAGGTTACTTCCACATCACCATTTTTACTTACATGAACATCAAGCCCCAATGTGCATGAAACAGTAACTTTAAAGCTGAGAGCATAATTTACTCTTTTCCTCTAGGGCCTTGGAGTATTTCAGAAATGCTCTCACACAAGGAACGACCCGGAATAAATTATTCATCCTCATGCTGGCACCTGGACAGCCTCTGCCAGGGATATTTCCATTAATGATAAATCCCAATAATGATGAAAAGGGCTTTTCTGCTCCTGACATGTGACAGGAATAATGCACCCAGCAGACAATAGCACGGCGCGGGCGGGGGGCTGAGTGCGCATGCAGGCAGCAGGTACATTCAGGCAGTCCGGGGCCATCCTGCAGGTAGAGCGGTGCTTCAGGATCCGATGAGTTTCAGGGTGTGACAAGCGGACACATTCGTTAATGTAATCCTGACGTATTCGCTGGTTCGCTAGAGTAACCTTCTCACCCGCTAATGGTCGCTGATGGAGAATAATCCTCTGGGCTATGCGGTGATCCTGACGTGTTTATGTGGCACGGGGGAAGGATGATGTGCGGATGAAGTGCATGCAATCCACTTTGGGTGTGTAACAAACACCTGAGCTGTAGCAGCATGACTGCTGCTAGTTAAATCTCATGCGCTGATTCTCACGGAGATCTGCAAGTTGTGGAGTTGAAGGGAGTGGTGGTTGAAGGAAGAGAGGAGATCTAAATCCATTGGGTGAGTGTTAGATCTTAGCTCTGGTGAAAAGGGAATTTCAATTGAAATACAATCAGTGTAGTCAACGCAGCTGACAAGCTGGTTTGAATTATTGATTTACTTCCAAGCAGTTCATTGCAAGTCTACTATAAAGTCTTGATCGATATGTACCAGCAGAGTGGACCTAATACAATCACATTGGGGGCTTTTAAAAGTGGAGTTAATAAAATCACATCTGATGGACTAAAAGTTGAGCGAATTTTGTAATTGCTGGTAGATGGGGAGAATGTTATTGCTAATGATGTATTTTCTTGTAATGTAATTAGATTATTTTTGCATACATGGTAAAGGAAAGCAAGGCTTTTTTCACGTTCGGAGCAGGCATGGAGCAGGGGAGCAGGCAAAAAGAATCGTGGAGTTGGGTAAACACACGATTTATCAAGGGGTCACACACTCAGGAACACACGGCGACATCAAGACGTTAATGACCGAACTGGGGAAAAATATTCTGATGCACACTTAAATACACAGGACTAGTTAGATATAACAAGAAGCAGCTGCTAACAGGGAGATTCAACACGAGGTAGATGAGGGGGCGTGGCACACAAGAGGATCGGCATGATCGGAGCATGACAGCTGTTCATATATGATACAGTATTTAAGTTTTCAATGTTTGCTTTCAAAAATGCAGCGATTAATTATGCAATAATTTATTAGTAATATGAGATTGTGTGCCACCTCATGGATTCTGTAAATGCAAATGTATGTTACTGTCAGTAGTATTAAAGATGTACTGTTTGTGACCTCATCACATACTGTATGTCAACATATGTTTGCATGTGCACATCTGTATGCATGCGTTAACTTGTTATAAATGGTCAACTTCTAAAACATTCAGCGTATTGTCACCATTGGTGCTCTCTAAGATGCCCTCGCCCACAGCCACCAATAAGGGGGAGTCCCTGCAGGGCCAGTGTGACAGTGCCTGTCGGTCGCTGAGGGGCAGACCTTCGCGGGCTGGAGCTGCGTGAGGAACGCTGCTGAGGTGGGACCCGCATGCAGGAGGCGGAACACCCTGAGCAGGGCTGCTTAATGACAGGCCTTAGCAGCAGAGCTAATATTGTTGAAATCCTCTGCTTCCTACCAGGGCCTCTCATGTCTCATTGAAATAATAAAACCAAAAATCACATGGGCCTCTCATTGAAATAATTGAATAGAGATGAGTGGATCTCATACAAAAAAATCTACAAATGTTCCATTATTGGAATGTGTAGAATTTATGAGAAATAGCTCCTTAGCCCACATCCGTATAAAGCACAGATCCCCGTAAAACTTCCCAGCTTATGTTTGAGTATTCTTAGCAAACCGGTAAAGTTTGGAAATGACATACGTAATGGCAGTACATACTCAGTGTTCTAGCTGGCAAATAGATCCATGGAACCAGGCTTCCATATAGACTGCTCAGTTTGGAGGAGGGGGCAAGTACATTTTTTTCTTTTTTTATGGGGAGAGGGGCAATTAGAAATTTTGGGTGGGCAGCATTTCACACAATGGACTATGCTGCTGCTTAAAGAGAAAAAGCATTAAAAGAAAGTTACCAAACCATAAGCAAGCTGACTTTGCAAACCAAGGTTAAAAGTGTCACATTTCTGCCTGAACTGCAGGTTCACACATGATGTGAAGACACAGGAACGCTTGCTCATTCAAGCTTAGAATCGCTGCAACTGATTTGCTGCACTCTCAGGAAAAATGGTCAAAATTGTATCTTTGCTTGACACTGGGGCTGTATCCATGTAATTGGTTCAGAAATGGATTCTGTGGAACATCCCAGAGCTACAAACAACATTGATGTACCATCAATGGTACAGAAATGTTCCTCAGAGTTCCAGAGTACCTACAGCTAAGGGTAGAATTGGTAGTTCCTTGAGGGTACAGGCCCACAATCAAAGGTACAAATCTTTACCCTTTTTTCTGAGAGTGTGGTACAGGCTTTGACTTGACAACCAAAAATTGCATGTTGTTTATGGTTCTGTATGACTAATTTAAGAGAATTATAGCAGGTAATCTATCTAACCAGTGAAATTCATGCTTTTAGGTTCTCACGCAAGAAGTCTTTTAGCAAATCGATATTATTCCAGTATAAATCTAAAATTAGCTACATCAAAAGCTTTGGGGTAGCTTGCAAACCCTACAGACTGTTATATATTAAGGGGGAAAAAAACTGTTACATACTTGTAAATACTTGTGCAAGTGTTTGCAGACAAATTTTAAATCTCACTCCTCCTGACCAAAGTTGGTAGCCCTATGCTGATATCAGTGTTAGCAAACTGTCATGTTAAATACAGTAGTGCACCCGTGTCCGCAGGGGATAACTACCAAGACCTACTGCGGAGATCCGAAACCATGGATAGTAGCGAACATTATAAATTACATGTACTCACATACCTATGATAAAAATTTTATTAAAAAATGACACTGAGACTGTGGTTACCAAATCAGCAGATATGGGGGGTTCCACTGTAATGTTCTAGTGAGCTTCCATTCCACTTAATATTAGCTAGCTGACTTACTATCTAAGACTACTTAACTAAGTCACTACTACCGAAGATCCTCATTCAAAATAACATTACAACAATCTACAGCAACAAAGGATACATTTTAACGAAAAGGAGCTAATAAGAATAAAGTAACATTCCTCCTCCACTTTCACAGGTGACTACAAATACTTTGCAGAAGAACATCTGATGGGACAAATGCAATAAACATGACTGGCAGATTCTGATGGTGCAGGCTAAAGTTGCCAATTGCATGAATTGGATGGGCATTGCCCTGCTCGGCAAACTTCAAGATCAGGCCATGCACGGAACTCAGGGATCTGAAGAAGTAACTCAAACTAAGAAATGCATTGCAGTGAAATCTGGACCACTGTTCCCAGAAAGATGGACGCAAATGTGTCAGGACTGATCCTTGTCTTGCCCGGTTTTGTATGTCATTTCCCCATTTGGCCAACAGGTGTCACTGGCCATCCTATTTATTCTATTCCCAGTGTGTTCCTCAGCTTCCTGGGCCATAGTGTGGCTAAATGGGCTAAGCGAGTGGCTCTGACCCAAAGACCCACTGTTGCCGGTGTGAGGTTGGCTAGAGGACAGTCTCAACTTTTTGCATGTTTTTGTTTGTGCCCTTAGATTTTGTTTTCCCTTGAGTTTTGTCCTTGAGTTCATGAATTTCAGTTTCAGTTTTTCTTTATACCTTTCCTGTCTCGTTTAGTTATTATATTTTATTTTACTTGTGTTTTACTTATGTTACCAGTATCTCCTGGTGTTTGAATCTATTGTGTTGTTGAATACCCTCACCTGTGTCTTGTTACTCTAGTTTTTAGTGTTTGGTTAATTTGGTTATGGCCCACACTGGTCCCTTGTCAAGCCCTCATCTCATGTGTAATTAAGTCTCTGCCCTTATCTCATTCCTCAGTTAGCCATCCTGTTTGTTCCTCTGTTTGCTCCCTGCTTGGTTCTTTTATGTCTTACTTGCCTCTATTTCCCCAACTCTGCTTGGTGTTGCTTTTCCCTCATGTTAATTCTTGTTTTCTACTTGTCTGTGTTTACAACCCTTGTGGTTCTTTTTGTTTTATGAGTTCCGCTTCAAGTCCCATGTTTTTTGTAAACTGCTAGGTGGATCGTCACCACCTGCCATAGCACAAATGGGAAATCTGGAGAAGGGGGGGGTGGGTGGATGGATGGATGGATGGATGGATAGATAGATAGATAGATAGATAGATAGATAGATAAGGAGGACAGTGTCAATGGCTGTTCATTCCTCCATGACATGTGATTTGGCGTGTTTGACTTAATAAAGGACCAGATTATTTGACTTGTACTAAACATTGGTCTGATAAACACTTTGAACATTTTTGAATGCCCTTCACATGTACAATGAACGTAATGCAATATGTCTGTGCATAGCTATGAGAATTTAGATATATTAAAATATGTAATTAAAATCCATTTAAAAACAAATATAGAACAAAGCAGATGGCGAAGTAAAGGATTCAACACACTGTTATTAGTCATTGCAAATATTACTATGTCTTATTATGGATACTGTTGTAAGCCAAGGGTAGGAAAAATAAAAAAGATTAATGTTTAGCAAAGAGATAAGCAATAAATATTTCAGCTCAGAGCGTTTGGCTGCTCAGCTGGAACGTTGTAATTTCTCTTGAGGCGAGACCTTCCATACAACAATCTGCCCTGTGCAGGCCCATGTGGCGGGAGAGCACAGAGGAGAGTGCTGAGGATCAGGCTGATTGTGATGGTACGATGTGAACATG
>JAABNY020000002.1:19895967-19910392 GCA_015164015.2 Brevimyrus niger | reverse complement strand
TTGTTACCACTGTGCAGGCTGGTGGTGGTGTAATGGTGTGGGGGATGTTTTCTTGGCACACTTTAGGCCCCTTAGTGGCAATTGGGCATCGTTTAAATGCCACGGGCTACCTGAGCATTGTTTTTGACCATGTCCATCCCTTTGTGACCACCAAGTACCCATCCTCTGATGGCTACTTCTAGCAGGATAATGCACCATGTCACAAAGCTCAAATCATTTCAAATTGGTTTCTTGAACATGATAATGAGTTCACTGTACTAAAATGCCCCCCACAGTCACTAGATCTCAACCCAATAGAGCTTCTTTTGGATGTGGTATAACGGGAGCTTCGTGCCCTGGATGTGCATCCCACAAATCTTCATCAACTGCAAGATGCTATCCTATCAATATGGACCGAAATTTCTAAAGAATGCTTTCAGCACCTTGTTGAATCAATGCCACGTAGAATTCAGGCAGTTCGGAAGACGAAAGGGGGTCAAATACCGTATTAGTATGCTGTTCCTAATAATCCTTTAGGTGAGTGTATATTGATTTAAGTTCATAAAATATAATAATTCATTTGTTGGTAATATTTTGTAATTATTGTTTACAGTAATATGTCAGCTGATAAAGTTAAATTTTTTGTGTCTTTAATTGCGTCAGTTGTTTTGAGAGAAGAGCTCATGAATAATGCAATTAGCTGCTTTTTGTGTTGGTGAAACAACATGGTATTTTCACCTCTGTCTCTTACACTTTATTTTGAAGTACCTCAAAAACTAACACACGGAAAACTTAGCACATATCTGCAGAAACTTTTCGTACAGGCTTATAATCCCCCCGGGACAAGGACCCTAGGCAACCCGTCCCCGAGACAACCCACCGACCAGCTCAGGAGGCAGCCCGCAAGGGAATAGGAATGCATTGAATACTAACTTTGACCTAGCATTAGCCTATGTCTGACTAACCATGTGAATAGTAGTAAGGCACATCTTTTTTCATGACAGTGAATGTCCTGCTGACTTCAATGCATTTCGGACAAAGTTTTCGTACGCGAGGGACCAAATGCCCACAGAGGGGGGACGGGGGGTGAGCCCCCCAGCCCCCCACTGATGGAAGTGGGTCCAGGGCCACTCAGCCTCACCTCCCGAGACCACCATCTCCACCCACACACAACAGAGAGACCCCAGCCCGTCCCCCAGCAGGACAAACCGCTGGCCACTGCAGCGACCCAGCATGCCCGTCCCCCACTCGGGAGTGGATCCGCGGCGACCAGGGCGCGGCATAACCCCCCCCCAGCCCAAACCGAACCCCTCAATCCGCCTAGCAGGGCCCAGAGCGTCCCAAGATTCCCCGGACTGCTCACCAGAGCCCCACTATGGCGCAGCAGAGCCAAGCAGAGCCCGCCCACAACGCCCAGGGCCGCCGGAACCCCCCTATGATGGATGTTCCACCCAACGGGCCACCCCACCCACGCAGGGCCAGAGACAGAGAGTTAGGGGGGGGCCCTCAGCCCCCATTCCCTCCCTGTCCCATGTTGGTGTGAAGTGTGCATGTATATGTGTGAGAGAGTTGTGTGTTTATGTCTATTAAGCATTAAAATTAGTGGGTGCAGTTTGGGTATGAGAGCCCCAACACTGGCAGAGTCCCCGCTCCCCCTCCCCGCACCCCCAATGCCCTAATGTAATATGGGCTTGTGTAACTGCTTTAACTAATTTAAATTACCATATAAAAGCCACTGTGTCATTGACTTCAGATATCTCAGTTCTGGCCCACAAACCAAGTGAAACTTATTTCTAAGTCTGGGTGTTCCTGGAAGGAGTGAAAACTGACAAACAGCAAGTACTGCCAGTTAACGAACCGCAGTGGCTAACGAGCTCCAGAGGCTAATGAGCTCCAGGGGCTATATAGGCTGCATCCCAAAACCCTTATTTGCACCTCTCTCCCTCACCACCTTACCTTTGTCCTGAAAGTATTTCCAAGTTCCAGATGTTGAAGTGCTGTCCCGGTACTTGAATGAGTAATTGAGGGGTGATTGTCTCTCAATCACCTTTTTGCCAGAGGTGTGTGGAAATCTAGTCAAGAGTAGCCTGTGTGGAAGTGAAATTTGGTGCATACATGAGGTGACACAAAAGCTTCTACATCAGTGATCACTTTCTTACATGCAAGCTCAGCAAGGTAAGTCATTGAGGACGCAAGTGTGTCCTGATGCCGCTTTTTGCTCGAGCTACCTTCCATGCTTATTCACTTTAGACAGTGAATCAAGGCTGGGAGCAAGGGAGCTGTCAAAATGGGATGTAGCCATAGACAACCAGATGCTGATGCTTGGTCTTGTTTTGATTTTGCTTCATGCTTAATTGTGTGCTTGTGTTGGCTTGACTATTGATGAGTAACAACTCTGTCAGGCCCTTGGGCTCCACACATAGCCCCCCAAAATGCTCCTGACGTCCTGGATATAAAGCGTGACTGTACGCTTGGACCCCAAGCTTAGCCCTTAGTTGTGTTTCTGTGCGTGTGTGTGTGTGTGTGTCTGTCTGTCTGTCTGTCTCAAAGGAGAGCCGCATGTTATATGGGAAAACAAGCATTCCTGTATAGCCGCACTTATACTTCTGTAAATGGCAAATAAAGTATCATTGTATTTTAATTCAAAGGTAAGGACAGGAATGCCAGATGTGGCTGAAGTCCCCACAAAAACCAAAGGGCCCTGCTAAGAGCCACACCCCAGATTGCCGGGTGACCGGAGGGGTTCGAACACACTCTGCTAATGATTCTCTCTGACATTTCTGCTGTCTTAGAAACCAGTCAGTGGGGAGTTTGACCACTGAGTCTAAAACACTTTGCCCTGACAAACCCTCTTGTTTGAAGATGTTTGAAAATTTGCTACTTCCAGTTTCCAGCAAGGTCACATGGATCTTTCCGAATCTTGTATTCAAAGCGGTGGCACAGGTGTATCAGTAGATCTGCCCCTGATTTACATTATTTACACTGATTTACACTGTCCTGAAGCTGCTGTGCTGCTGATATGCGTTACCAAGGTCAACATGACAAATTCAACACGTCAGTTTGCATGTCGGTATTTACCGAGAAGGAGCTGCATTCTTCCCCTCGGTGAGTTGGGGGGTGGGGGGGGGGGGTTATGAATATTATACATCCCCAGCTGAATGTGAAAATGTGATGATCAAATCCCTTATCTAGCATAAAATCAGACAGAACGTAAATCCTGTCATAAGTGGGACCCTGGAAACACAGATCTCCTTTGTCTGAGTGGAAGGAGATTTCCGCTTCTTTGTCACCAGATCAGTGCTCGTAGTTCCCTTCTTTATTAATGCAAGAAGCGTGTTTCCAAAGTTGAATTCAACTCCTCCCCTTTATTCCCTATGAATAAATATGACTTGTAGGGATCTTTGTACCTGTCTAAGGATATATGCATATATTGCAAAACTGTGATACTCTGTTACTCACGTTGGCATTTCAGTATCACATATTCACCTGGGTTCCGGGGTCCCGCTGGCATTCTTGCGTTTTGGCAAGAAGGGCTTCAGTGCAGTACTGTATATCTGTCTGGCCTTAATTGGGCTTTCGGTGCACCTAAGATCCTTTTTTTGTTGCAGGCTGCAATTGGAAGTGCTGGGAAAATTGCAATTCTAATTACAGTGATGCACTTGTCTGTGTTAAAGTCCACTGAAAGGAACCACTTGATAAAAATTCTTGTATCAGCATAAAATGCTATAGGGCCATTTTCTAAGGAATTAAATAAGTAACAAGACTAAAACATTAGGGATGCCTGCTATTTCCTTGAATGCTATTATCTCTAATTGATTTCACCTGTTAAATCCACTTCAGTTGTGAATCCACGAGGATGGTGTTGTTTTGGGAGGATGAGCTGGGAGTGCCTTTAAAGTGCCTTTAAATGGTAAGTGCCAGGTGTGCGGCTTTGAGGGTGTCATGAAATGCAGGCGCTGCTGTGTTTTTCAGGCCAGAAAGCCACCTATCAGTGTCTGGAACCATCCAAAGGGCATCTGGCCATGTCAACAAAACTGTGGGAAGTATTATTATCAGCATGGACCAGTAATCCTTTGGAACATTTCAGAGACCTTGTTCAGTGATGAAGAACCGGGGCTGTTTTGAGGGCAAATAGGTGTACAAATCAATATTGGGATTATTATAAAGGCATCCATAATGCTTGGAACATTTTTGAATCAATACTGTGGACAATATTTATTTATGTGTACAGTATATACATTATTGAGGCCAAAAGTACATGCGGAGACCTATTGATTAAAGGAATTGGCTAATTCCCACTTATTGCTGATACAGATATATAATTAAGCACAGGCACTGGTAGCAGAAACGGAAAAATGGGGTTTCAACTTGGCACCATCATAGAATAGATTCATTTTGACAAGTCAGTTTGGCAAATTTCTTGCATGGCCATTATTTAGAGGGCCGCCTCATTGGTGAATCACGCATATGTACTTGACTCGTGATTGACGAGTCTCTAGGATCCCAAGGCCTCCAGCTCCGTCAGGTGACTGTGTGTATCTCAGAAACCAGAGGGACCCTCTGACAAACTTCAGAATGTGCACAGCTTGTACTGGAAGTATGTATCCCACTGGTTCGTATGGATTCTGTATGATTCTGTGCTTCCGCACCCAAATTTCAATCTTTCCAAAGAACCTTCGGCTTGTTTCAATGTCATATAAACACATCACATTTTATTGCACTTACAGTATGTACGGTGCACTTTTTGTGTAACCATGATTTCATATGATTTCCACCGCTCTCCTGCAGCGACTGCTGTGCTTAGCATTTTTCCCTCCATGTGTTTACTTTCCATTTTAAAGTATGAGAGAACTTTTGGAGACATTTGCCTCAGCAATTACAAATCAAATGTGCTCCCTTTATCTTTTAAGTTTCCCCCACGCACACGGCCTGAAATAGACCCAGGGGAAATGGTAGCATAGCGTACCTTTGGTGTGGCCATATGACTTTGGAGCATCCATCCAAACTTAAATGACATTAAATGTCTGCAAAGGAACCTTCCGATAAAGACTTTGTATCGTAAACCCTCCGCACCCTCAACAGTACAAGAAGCACATACATTCATAATCATTCCTGGTGTGGGATGCTACTATTTTTTGTAGAGTTAGCAAAGCATGTTTTCTATATATCAAACAGGTGCCACGCCCCCTCGCTACCTCCTGTGGAATTCTTGTGTTACCAGCTGTTTCCCATTGTTGTTAATTAGTCCCTTGTATTCACTGTACTGTAAGTCCACGTTCCAGTATGTTTCCCTAGTCCGGTCATTAACATAATTTTTTTTTTGTTGCCTGTTCCATTGCCCTGCTTGTCTCTAACTTTTGATTAAACCCCATGTTCCCCAATGCCTGAAGTCCTGCCTCTGTTTCCCCGGTCCGTGCCCTGCTCATGTTGTGACAATGGGCAAGTTACAGGCCAGGAGTATATTCACTGGTGTTTGCTGGCTCTCTCATTTCAGAGGGCTATTTAATACTGGCCAGAATTACTAAATTACATTCACTTAATCTCATCATCCTTAGATTAAAAACATGCGGTAAAAATGTTTTCAAATAGAATAATTATTACATTGTGACCCGGTGTTATATAAGCAGTTCTGGAAGATGGATAGATGTGTAAATGGATGAATGAGTGCATCAACAAAATAAACCTAAAAATAACATTTGAGGTCTAGATCATTACTCCCAGGTTTTTGTGCTTTTCAGGCCTCCATACCTGGACATGGAGGATGTTTTATAACTGCACAAGGTTTATACTGCAGATTGCTTAACGGTTTAATTTTTGAATCCATCTGAAAGTTACCAGAATATGCTAAAATAAAACATAGCCAAGTCCATACAGAATGATATGTCACGTTAGCTTAATTTCATACAACGTTGCCCTTTTGATGACGAGACTTCCACTTAAAGAGCAAAAAAATTGGTTCATTTTTTAACATTCCCGCTAACGTTGGTCTTGCTGTTTTAAGAACCTGCTCCCATCCCTTCAGCCTGAGAAAAGCTCTTTCATTTTCTTTTCAGTCTGGGACTTATCTTGACTAGAGGTGATGTGCTTCCCTGAAGTAGATGCTCTTAATTTTCAGGATAGTCAAAACTCTTACCTTATCCATGCATTCTCAGTGCTCAAGAAGGCCAAACTCTTTTAGCATTGATTCCAGTTGGACACCTTTCCTGAGACCCAAGTGAATGAATTTCAACTATGTCAAAATTCCAGCAATATCTGCCATGATCTTCAGTGAGTGTGTGTATATCTGTCATTAGTATGATGTGTAAAAGCTGAAAAGTACAAATTTCACTCGAATGATTATACAGTTTATATTCGGGAACATTTCTCTTTCTGAATCAATGTAATAGATGATTCACACTGGATGTAGGAAACCTCTTGTATTAGTCCATGAAAAATACCAAGATCACAAGTCGTGTTCCTTTAAAGACTGCAAAGTATACGTCTTTGCCCAAATTATGGATTTCAGAGCGGCTGTCAGTTAATCTTCATGTCGTACAGACATAAATTCACGCTGTGTGAGTAATGGGGTGACAGTATACACAGAAATGCGCGTGTGCAGGAATAGAGTTTAAATAGCCGTGAGTTTAGATTGCCTAGATTGCCTTAGATTGACTTGTGTTTTAGTTATTTTTGCTGCTCCCCCACTATGAGCTGTAATGAATACTACAGTTACAGTGTTCATCAGTGCAGTTTATCGGTGTGCTGAACCCCCCCCCCCTCAATGATGAGGATTTGGAGGGGTGGCACCTCTATGTCTCTCTGTGCCATTTAGCCGCCTACAGGTGGGGCAGGTTATCTTGAGGTGTTTCTCCTCTACCTCCCAGCTTGCCACCTGGATCTCTCATTACAGCATAAATCCGGGTACCTTAATTACCACGCAAATCATCTGACCCTTTCATATTACCTGCTCAGTTGTGATTTTCCCGCTGCTCATTATGAAAAAAGCTACACTACAATAGATTTTAGATTGACATGACAGCTAATACAGACCATTCTGCATAATTCCAGGCCATTTTATGTGTGATACAATTTAATGCTTAATTAGTCTTTTTATTGGTTTTCTCCACATGGCAGCATGTTTACAAGACAAAAGAACAGATTACCCACGCCTGTCTCTACAGATCACCTTTAGGTATAAACAGTGCATCAGACAATAGCTTAGAATAACAATAGCTAACCCTAGTTAGAGTGGATAAGAATACACTTTGAGATTTTTTTTCTCCGACAATGTTAATAGACATCTTTCTGACGTAGATACTGTGAGATGCACCATGCAAATGATCCTGTGGGCAAGGATGATTGGAGATGACAATTTGCACAATGTAGTTTTAAGATGATGGCATAGGTCAGACAGGGTGTAATTACTTCTACTGCAATAGGAGGACAGGAATATTGCCTTCCCTGAGTCTGCTATTTGATGATCCTTTCAGAGAACAGAATGTCTTTATTGCTATTGTACAGGTAGCAAGTACAACCAAATTAAGTTTCTGCATATCCTACCTTGTACTCCTCTGAGACACACATACAGGGGGTGCCAGACTACAGTATCAGTCATATCTGGTATTTATCTAGAACAAATTTTGGGGTTAAGGGCCTTGCTCAAGGGCTCAGTGTCGATATGATTTGAACTAGCAACCTTCTGGTTACAGGCACAAAGGCCAGTGAAAATGGCAGCAGGTTGGGAAAAAGATGTAAAACAACATTCACATTGTCACTAGACGTGAAATTTTGAAATTACTGGCCTTTGTAACTAATTTACTTGGAACTTAGGGCAGTTCAATGACTGGCTTCCACTCCAAGGGTAGTGAGTGCATGCTCATCCACCTCAGAAACTCACGGACCAACCAGAAAGCTGACATCTTGTCAACAGTGTGATTATTCATCACTCACACAATCTAGAAATCTGAGAAACTCATGGCTGCCTCTCAAGTTTACGTTTCCGTCGTTCTGAAAAACGCAGTGGACGACGGCTGAGCAAATAATGGTAAATCAAATGTCCCCTGGGCTTTTCCACGCGGATGCCTGACAGATGGTGTGTCGAGGTTTGTGCCACATTAGCTTGGTGGTGGGAAGTTGAACATTATTTTTGGGGGCGTTGGTGGGAGTAAATCAGCCTCATGATCACTTGTGCAACTTTAACAATGAGTGCTAGGATAATTCATTATATTTTAGAATGCTCAGTCAGTTTAGTTAATCTTACAAAGGTTACACATGGATACTCCAAAATTTTTTGAAAAACAATAATGAATAATGTATTAATTTCAGGGTGCAACATGGAAGATGCTGATACTATATTCCATGTAGATCAGGGGTGACTAACCTTCCTTACAATGAGAGCTACTTGGTTACCCACCAATGAAATAAAGTATTACATATTAATCATCTTGCAATGAACCTGGAAAGATACCTGTTTGATCATGATCGAAGGTGTTGAGCACCTCTGATTTACATTATTCCTGGAAATAATCTGCTACAAATACTATGGAATTATTTTTTTTAATAAAAATCAAGATGAAATCTTCACATTTTAAAATGTAAGTAAATTGTTAAATTAGCAGCACAGCCAAGTGTAATTCATCAAAGTCTCAGGAAAATGTAACTCCAGCATCCACAAGAAGTTTCCAGTATACAGAATGCTAAGCCTAATATCTTTAACAGTTACATTTTCAGAGTCTGAAGAAGATAATTAATCATTCTTAATAATTAATAATAATTATTAATATTAATAATAATTCACGTCATATACAGGTATCCCCTGCTTTATGAACTTTTACTTTATGCCTGGTCACTTTTACAATAGATCTACATTTGCACCAGAGAATTTCCCGCCGTCAGAATTCCTTCCCCATGTGACGTATTGTTCAGTTGCTAGGCTCATGATGCAATCACGCTGATGCAGTTTTAAGGCACCCTGTAAGTTTCAATTAGGTTACCTCGTAAGTTTTAAGTTCACCCTTACCACTGCTGTCACGCCCATGCGGGCGGGACCAACCACCGGCAGCGATTAACCAATCGCGTCTTTACTTAGGGATGAAGCACCGGACAGCCGGTGCAAGGTATTGTTACCATTACAATGAGCCGTACCATGCATCTAATCTGTCTTCTGTCTTACCTACTCGTCTTGCCTGCCGTGTCCTGCCCTGCTGTTCCTGCCCACCTCGTCCTGCCCTGCTGCCTGGGCGATCCTGCCTCCCCGATCCTGTCTTCTGTCATCGTGTAGGACTGACTCCCTCCGTGAACGACTCCTGCCTGCCCCTCGACAACTCTTGCGGATCTCCTTTATAACTTTGTTTGCTTTCAGTACCAATAATAATCCTTTTGGCAACTGTATTTCGAGGTCTGCCTCATCACCTCAGTCAGGGCATCACAGAATACTTTGCCTTAAAAGAATGGACCTGTTAGAGTGCCATCATCTCCAGCAACAGGTTGACCAGCTCACAACTCTGGTCTCCTAACTTCTAGAGAGACAGGCCTCCCAGGCTCAACTCCCGGATTCTCCTCCACGCGCTTCTGCTCCGGTACCAGTGGCAATGCCTGAAAAATATGACGGCAACCCAGATCACTGCAATGCCTTTTTAATGCAGTGCGGGCAATATGTGGAGAAGCACCCTGATTGGTTCGTGGAAGACATGGCTAAGGTGCGCTTTGTGATATTGCTGCTCACTGGGCCACTGCGCTATGGACGGACAACAGTCCATTGCTTGATTCTGCACGGGAATTCCAGGCTGCGTTCAAGGAGATTTTTGACTACCTGGCCAGTCTGGGGGAACGTCTTGTGGACCTCCGGCAAGGATCTTGGACCGTAGCCGAATTTTCATTAGAGTTTCGGACCATTGCAGCGGGACTCCGCTGGCCCAAGGACTGCTTACAGATCCTCTACAGTAAAGCCCTCAATCCCGAGATCCAGGATGAGCTCATGTCCCGGGGATCTACTTTACCCTTTGAGGACTTCATCATGCTGTCAGTCACTCTAGACAACAGCATTCGGGAGTGACGTTGGTGCCGCAGCCGTGCACCAGCTCTGACAGCTCCTGCATCAGAGGAGTGCCCTGAACCGTTAGCACGTGGGGCTGTGTCTGTACTGCGGGGAGGTCGGACATATTTTGGGGATCTCACAAGCTCAGTTAACAGTCCCGATTGAATTAACCTGTACAGGGAAACCAGTGTCGGCTCATGCGCTGATCAATTCGGGAGCAGCCGGTAATTTTATGGATCAGGCACTGGCACAGCGTTTACAGATACCCTTGCAACCTCTCTCTACACCCATTTCAGTTTTGGGTGTCAGTTGTGAGCCACTTCCAGGTGGTAGAATCACACATCGAACGTGCCCGGTGACTCTCCGACTCGGTGCACGACATGTGGAAAGACTGACCTTTTTACTTCTCCCATATGCCAAGGATCCAGTGATCTTGGGCCTTCCATGGCTAAGAGAGGATGATCCGCAGATCCTCTGGTCATCAGGGGAGTTTATCGCCTGGTCACCCCAATGTTTTTCTTGTTGTCTAAGCCTGCCTTGTTGTGCCTCACTAGAAGGAAGCCCATGTCCTGAGGACCTTTCTATCATCCTTGAAGCATATGCAGATTACCTTGATGTCTTCAGTAAATCTTTATCTTGTGAACTACCCCCTCATTAGGAATGTGACTGCACAATTGACCTCCTTGAGGGGTTAACCCTTCCAAAGGGTCAGCTGTATCCCCTATCCATTGCTGAGGAAGTGGAAATGGAGAACTATGTTCGAGAGAGCCTGAAACAATGTATCATTCATACTTCTAAGTCCCCCACTACAGCAGGCTTCTTTTTTGTTAAAAAGGTGGTGGCTTATGCCCTTGTATCGACTACCGTGGCCTTAATGCTATTACAGCATTCTTCTATGCATTCATGAGGGAGATTAATGGAAAACTTCCTTCATCACTCATATCGGTCAATACAAATGTTTAGTTATGCCTTATGGTTTAGCAAACAGCCCGTCCATATTCCAGTCATTTATGTACACCGTATTTCGCGACATGATTAACCAGTTTGTCATTGTGTATGTGGATGACATTTTAATATACTCTCCTTCCCTCTCCCAACACATTGCCCATGTCCGTCAGGCTTTACAAAGACTCTGGGAATATGAACTGTTTGTAAAAGGAAAGAAATGTGAATTTCATCAAGAGCAGGTGCAGTTGCTGGGGTACATCATCCGTCCAGGGGCTGTTTCCATAGATGACTGGAAAGTGACCACCATTCGGGAATGAGTACATCCTCGAACGATCAAAGAGTTACAGCGATTTTTAGGTTTCTCTAATTTTTACCGCAGATTTATTAGAAATTTCATTCAGATGGTTTCCCGACTTACCTCACTAGTCCGTGGAGTCATGAAGCTGACTTTGCTTTTACAAGAAGCTTTTTGTTCTGCACCGATTCTATACCAACCCCGTCCTGAAGATCCTTTTAAAGTAGAAGTAGATTCATCAGAGGCTGAAGTGGGCGGTATCCTCATACAACGGGACCCATTAACTGGTCACCGACACCCGTGCGCTTACTTTTCTAGCTATTGAACTGGCGGAGTTGCTGCTCACCTGGATCTTCTGGTATTATAGCAAACCAGAATATATGGTTTCTGGCTGTGGTCCTCAGTTCTCTTCCTAAGTGTTCCGCTCCTTCTGTAATAAATTGAACATTTCCTTAAGTCTCACGTCTGCGTATCACCCTCAGTTGAATGGTCTAGCAGGGAGAACTAATCAAGAGGTGTCTAAAGCGTTACAACTGTTATGTAAGAATAAGCCAGCTGAATGGTCTACGCATCTGATGTGGGCGGAATATACCCCCCAACACCAGAGTTAACCCTGTAACCAATATTTCTCCCATTCTGTGTGTGTTGGGATATCACCCTTCTCTCTTTCCATGGGACACGAGTACCAGCAATGTACCCCAGGTTGAGAAATGGTACCATGAGGCCAAGGAGGTGTGACGCTGGACCCACATCGCCCTTACTTAGCAATCTGTGAGGATGAAGATGCAAGCCGACTAACACCACCGTGCTGCCCCATCCTACCGAGTAGGGCAACAAGCGTGGCTATCAACTCGTAATCTCAAACTTCCCTCTTGCCGAAAACTAGCAGCTCGCTATATAAGACTATTTAAGATCGCGAAATGCGTGGGTCCGACATCATATAGTTTGCAGTTGCCTCGTGTTTACCGTATCTGTCCTACATTTCACGTCTACCTGTTAAAACCCATTCATTATAGCACAACCCATCCTGCCGCGGATGCTGCGTCTGCTCCATCGAGTCCTTTGCAGGATAACACCACAGTGTTCCGAGTTCGTACCCTCCTGGATTCTTGACGCCGGGCTGCCTGCCTCTAGTACCTGCTGGATTGGGAGGGATCTGGTCCTGAGGAGAGGTCATAGGTTCCAGCCACGGACATACTAGACCAGAGGTGGGCAATCTTATCTGCAAAGGGCCGGTGTGTGTGCAGGTTTTTGGGATAATCTGTAGGTCAGCTGTTCAAATCCAGGTGTTAGGACTCTTCAGCCAATCAGTCCACTAAGTAGTAATCTAATTAGGGAATTGCAGCAAAAACCCACATACACAGCGGCCCTTTGCGGAAAAGATTGGCCACCCCTGTAGTAGATCCTAGTCTGGTCACGGACTTGCACGCCACTCATCCCAATTAACCAATCGCGACTCTACTTAAGGCGGAAGCACCGGAGTGCGAAGTATTGTTGCCATTTTGATGAGCTGTACCAAGCAACTAATCTGTCTTCTGTCTTCCCTACTCGTCTTGTCTGCCGTGTCTCGCCCTGCTGTTCCTGCCCGCCTCTTCCTGCCCTGCTGCCTGGGCGATCCTACCTCCCATATCCTGTCATCATCCTGTCTCCCGTCATCGTGTAGGACTGACTCCCTCGGTGAACGACTCCTGCCTGCCCCTCGACAACTCTTATGGATCTCCTGTATAACTTTGTTTGCTTTCGGTGCCAATAATAAACCTTTTGGCAACTGCATTTCGCAGTCTGCCTCATCACCTCGGTCAGGGCATCACAACTGCAGCGAGTTTGTGTCAATAAATCGTTTTTGTAATGTTTTTGTAAAAGGTGTTTTTATAAATTATTATTAAGAACTCATTGCATTTGCCTCGATAGTACAATAAACATCTTTTATTAGATTATTATTGTATATTTAGCTCGACAGCTATACGTCTTATCGATTACAACCGCATATTGCTGGATAAGAATTCTGACTGACATGTTTTATTAAATTTTAAACTATATTTAGCTCGATAGCGACATGTTTTATTGGTTATTACTTGTATGAAATACGTTTACGAATGTTTTTAAAAGGTCTGATCTTAATCTCTTCTTAATCATCATTAAGAAGTCGTGTACATTTAACTTAATTTATTGTACAACCGACGTCTTGGATTATTAATGTATATTTAGTTAGATTACCGCCGCAATTAACATAAAAATAAACGTATACAAATTTTAAGTAGTATTTTTTCATTTATATTTATTAAGAAATCGTTGCCATTTAGTTTGAAAGTTTTATTAAACCATTGACTGTTGGAAAACACATGTCGAGCGAAATGTTGCACTATAAAGCTACACGCAAACAGTTTCTTTTTATTAATTAATATAAAACACTTAAAAAATAGTTCCAATCGTATTTTATTGCTGTGAACGGGCAACTTGAAAGTAACAGGGTGCCTTGAAACCACATCATCGCGATTGCGTCATCCTCCTAACAGGTGAGCGATACGTCACCCGGGGAAGGAATTCGGGCGGACGGCGGAAAAAATTTGGCATGACAGTCACATAATATTACAGCATAATTGAGCTGGATTTTTTATGGAGCTGAAAAATTCCTATTGCCTAGGACGTCGTAGTCATTACATGCTGTCAATGCATTACTCACGTGTTTGTGGTGAGGCTGGTATAAAAAATCTGCTCTGCCAGTTACGTAAAAGTATAGAACATACAATTATGTTACTTGATAACAGCTGTTACTGATTTATGTATGTACTATTGTAATACTGTAATTTTAATAATTTATTAGGTTATGCCATATAGCTTTGGTGTGCAGTAGGATATCATCTAGGTTTGTGCAAGTATACACTAATGTTCGCATAACATAATAGCTTAACGAAGCGTTTCTTGAAAAGTATCCCTGTCGTTAAACGTGACTATTGAATCTGGTAAGTGAAACTTCACTATTAATTTATTTCTACTTGGCTGTGTCTTTTTCATATCATTCTTTATAGCGTTTACTATATGTTAATTTTATTTTATGTTTTGTGTGTTATTTGCTATGATTTGTTATTTTTTGGGCCAGGGAACGCTCATACCTCAACGGCAGCCTTCTCTATCCCCCCCCCCTCGCCAAGTGCTATACAGAGGCAGGACCACAGGGACTCTGGCTC
>JAABNY020000002.1:19879639-19895749 GCA_015164015.2 Brevimyrus niger | reverse complement strand
ATATACATACACACACATACACACATATATACAGTATTTCTTAGTAATTGTAGGTTTAATCCACTGGTTTTATCCTAATGTGCAGGCAGGTTAATGACCAGTCAGTTATAGATATTCTGCAAGCTAATAGTCCATGTCAAGCTTTATGTAATGGTGACTTTTACTACTGAATTTTATTATTAACTGACATTTATGATGTAGGATTTCAGTATCGCTGTGGCACTGACCAGGATGCACATTTTTGGCTTTCTTGCTCTGTCATTTTGTATTAAATATGCGAGCGTAGGTGAATATTTGTGGTTTACAGATATACTGTCATTCTGCTTTTCAGCGGGCTAGCTAAGAGGATGGGACAGTGAAAGGACATGCAGAAAACATGGGTAGGTATTGTTTCTCATATCTCCCTTGTGAAATCATAGGAATTGTGAGTTGCTGCTAATCAGACATCCTTGAGGGTAATAGAATAGACCCTCCACATGACAGCCAGCATCCAATGATAATGAAGTGATACATCTTTTCCTAATAGGTACCAAAGGACTATCTTCTTTACCTCTTATGCCAGTGGATTTTCAGCTCATGTCACAGATATTGAAATATATCTTAAGACCAACAGAAGGCAGAATTCAGTGGTCTTTCAAAGAAATCTCACATCTAGCAAAGATCATTTGCGTGGTGTGGCTGTGGCTCTAAATCCACCATACACGTGCATTAACATCTCCACGAACCACCATTTTGGACTGGTTTCCATACAGACAACCTGCACTAAGGTGTCTTGGCGTCACAGGTACATAAATTGCATCGGTTATTAGAAATGAAGATGAGTCACGTGGTTTTTTGCACAGTGGTAATTATCTTCATTTTGAACAATGGGGTAGAGCTGGGGCATTGCAGGACAGAAACACAGCTGTGCATGGAAACAATGCTCTGCCAATCACCGTGACAGTGCGACAGTTCCCTTCACAAGGCTGCATTGTGGGCGTTCGCGTACCAGTGGACCAATAACCATGCGGGTGTTCAAGGTGATCCCAGATCTCATAAATTCTGGCAAAGAAAGGGACACATTAATCACAAATGCAAAGCTAGATACCTCTCTGGGTTGTACAGTCTTCCCTGTACCTCCAAACTGCAATTTCCCAGATGTTGTTTAGTTTATAAAGAGGAACCACAAGCTACTTCTAAGCTAACCTGCTCTTGTCATTAGACTCGTTTACGCTCAGCCATTACGAGGAAGACTGAGTGATGAAAAGCTGATGGACTCGCCTCTTACCGAGCAACATCAGCCTCGCAGCGTAACTCAGAGTAACTCAATTTCCTGACAAACAGCGTGCCGCTGAATCCACTTTCTTCTCATAATGTGTCTCATTACGTTCCAGTGGCATCTCCTGTGCTCAGAGTGGGGAGCACTTGTAGAATTAGACTCTAAATCCTTGCTCTCTTTCTTGTGATTACTCTCATCATGCTGTGCTTTTTTTTTCTCTGAACAATCTATTCTCCTCATTAGTTTCCCAGTTCCACAGAAGGCAAAGAGATTTCATCAATTTTTCGAGAAAATCCTCCACAGCAGAATATGAATATTCAAAGGACAGTAATTTTTACTGTGTAGGGCTGACATCTCTTCCATGTCACAAATTGTGAGTAAGAAAAAATTAACAAACTATTCGGTAACCTGATTTTTCTATAGTTTTCCTCTTTTGATTCACAGTTTGTTTTAAAGCAGCAGATTAAAACGAGACAAATTACAAATTCTTAACTGTATTTAAAAAGATGACACTACATTTTGGGAGACGTTTTTAAGCTTAAGCAGTTTTACTAAAGTTAAAAGCACCGGCTCCTGTGTATATTCTTTCTGACTGATTGCTATGCAGCCGTACTGCTCAGCCTGTGTCCACTCTTGTCTGATCTCGGAATTTAGGCAATTTGTCCATAACGAACGCCGTGTTCATTAATAATACATTTTTATTTATAGGCACCTTAAGTGCACCTGGGACCAGAGCACCTTAGGTCACAATTGGATGATCGATTTTGTAATGGAAAAGGCATATAATTTTGTCCCTTGGAGTGTCCTGTGTGGGAATGTGGGCTACGGGGCCCGTTGTTGTGGGCTATCCGGTCCCTGTATAAACGAAGCAAAGGCTTTGCTCGCATTGCCGTCAGTAAGTCAGACTTGTTCCCGGTGGGTGCTGGACTCCACCAGAGCTGCCCTTTGTAACTGATTCTGTTAATAATTTTCATGACCAGAATTTATAGAGGTGCCAAAAGCCGGAGGGGGTCCAGTTCGGGGGCCTCCGGATTACATCTTAGCTTTTTGCAGATGATGTGGTCCCTGTTGGCTTTGTTAGGCTGTGGCCTGCAGCATGCACTGGGGGGGTTTGCAGCTGAACGTGAAGCGATCGAGATGAGGATCAGCACCTCCCAGCCTGAGGCCGTGTTTCTCCACCGGAAAATGGTTACTGCCTCAAGTGGTGGAGGTTTAAGTATCTCAGGGGAGATCGAAAGGTGGATCCGTGCATCATCTGCAGTAATGCGGATTCTGTCCCATTCTACTGTGGTAAAGACAGAGCTGAGTTGGAAGGCAAAGCTATTGATCTACATTCACCCCCCCCACCCCCCTACGGTCACAAGCTTTGGGTAATGACTGGGACAAACATGGCTTCCTACATGAACACGTTGCTATGTGTTGTTGCTTTATATTTTAGCAGATTTGGAGACTTCTAAATGGAGAAAACTGAGAAATTGAGATTTTTCCAAGAGACAAACAAGAAACATGAATTAGTCAAACCACATTAAAAGCTTTATAATATATTTTAGTACATTTATAGAAACATTCTTTTTTCTAACGGCAAACAGACTACAAACAAACCAAGTCGCCATGTTGAAATTACGTCACAGGGGCAACTTGGACAACAAAATCTTGTCCGACTTCAACGTCATAAAAGAGGCTTGTTTCCGACGGGACCTGACGTTTTTCATGACGTTTTGTGGCATTTTCATCCAAGCTCCGACTTGGAGAGAGATAATCAAATGCACCATTAGCCTTAGAGATGGAGTGAGGAGCTCGGACTTCAGGGAGGGGCTCTAAGTGGAGCCGCTGCTCCTCCGCATCGAATGGAGCCAGTTGAGGTGGTTCAGACATCTATCTAGGTTGCCTCCTGAACGGCTGCCTGGGGAGGTGATTCAGGCATGTCCAACACAGGAGGAGACCTCAGAACAGACCCAGGACACACTGGAGAGATTATGTCTCCTGGCTGGCCTGGGATCGCTTTGGTATCCCCCGGAGGAGCTGAAGGAGGTGGCTGAGGAGAGGGAGGTCTGGGCATCCCTGCTTACACTGCTACCCCCGCGACCCAATCCCAGAAAAGCAGCAGAAAATGGATGGATGGATGGATGGATGGACACTATACCTTTGGTAGTAGATACTTCTCTATAAGTAGTACATCTGAGTCTAAATTAAACCCATTTATCCATTTTCAATAAGCATCTCTCCAGCTTGGGCTGCACTGATCAGGAGCCAATTCCAGAATAGCATAAGGACCAAGGCAAATAGGAGATAGACTGAAATGTTGTTCATACTGTAATCTTCTGATTCAAAGCACTGAGATTACAGCTCCTTCAGTTACCAAATCAGACATCATAGTGACTCAGCGATTAATGCTACCAATTTGGCAATTATTTTCAATGAGGTGAACAATGATGAATCCACTTGTTTAGCTACAATATAGATTTTCATAAAGCTGCACTGTTATGCTTAAGCACTGGGATTGAATTCTCCACTTAGATACAGCTGAAGCATATGCTTGGGGGGGGGGGGGATCTTGGGAAATGTGACAAGTCTTCAAAATAAACATTGCTCATTCCTAGTTGTGCTGACTCTGTGTTGCACACAGTGGGCTAACTGGTCCACCAGGGCTTTGAAATCCTCCTTAGTTGGTATCCATTTATTTTAATGCAGTTTATTTGTTTATGTGTCATGCTACAAAGAGGATTCAAACTAATTCCCACTAAACGTGATGTTGTGTCTTCCAGCTGCGGAAAAAAATCCTGTTCCCCCTCGTTTTTATGATTTCCTTCCGACCTTGTGCTTGCTGGGACTCTACTGCCGTCTCTGAAAGCCAAGCTGCAGGTAATTTGCAGGCCCTTTTTAAAAAGACCAGCTTTTTAACAATCGGAGGTATAGAAAATGTATCATTTTCCACAAAAATGTGTATAAATGAGTCAGAAAGAAATGCATTTCCCTCGGCAGGTAACCTAGCAATAGTGAATGCGTAGGCATTGTGTACAAACCAAATCGTCTTCACTGAAACCTTCACTTCGTGAGGAGGTTTATTAACCAGCAGGAATCGGAAAGGCGCCCTAAGGATGTTGCCGTCAGCCTCGTGACTTGGTTTTCTCTTCTGACGTGTACATGCGCACACGTTGGTGTGTCACCCTGCACGTAGGACAACTCATGACAGTATCACTGCCCAAATATGGGCTGTGTGTATATGTGTGTTTTGAATTGACATTTTCAATCATTCACCTGGGGGTGGCATGGTGGCGCAGTGGTTAGCACTGTTGCCCCGCACCTTTGGGACGTGGGTTCGAGTCTCATACTATGGCAGCTCTCAAAACACCTGTAGGTGTGCATGTGTGCGAGATTGGTGTGTCAATGTACTTTCTGTACCTCTAAATGAGAATTTTACACTCCTCAACTGGCAATCTGGTCCACTCTTCATGAATAGATTGGTGTGTCAATGTGCCCTATGGGGGGGTTGGTCCCCCATTCTGGGTGGTCCCTGCCTTGCACCCATACCTTCTGAGAGAGGCTCCAGACCCCCCACGACCCTAAAGAAGACAAGCAGCTACGATGGATGGATGGATCCATTTGGATTGGCTACATTTAGATGTGTTCCTGGAAAAAGTCTGAGGAGTTGTTTTTAATTTCTGTGCGTAATGTCTGCTTTATATTGAAGTGAACAATTTGAAACGAACATGACTGCAATGAAATATAAAATTATTCCACATGGGGAGAAGTGAGAGTGCAGCATTACCTCACTGTCCCGCTCCACCGATTTTATCAATTACCGATTCGCGGATTTAAATTCTCATAATTATCCTGTCTCGCAAAATCTAGGGAATCATTTTAAATTTCACAGATGATGTTCTTTCAAAGAACAAATAATTTTATACATCATACTACTTACTACATCAAACAAAATAGAGTGATTTTCCAAAAAAGGAAAAGTTTCAATATCACCCACAGAATATGTTTCATATTTTAATTAATGGATCTTTTATCATAACCACAATATCTAACAAATAAATCAGACACGTGTAGGAACAAAGGCAATTTTCTTTTTTGTTACATGACTTCATCTTCTGTACGAATAGAATAAAGACATGAAATACAACATTTGTTATTAATCTAACTGCAAACGTCAAAACAGCAGAATATAAAATACTATTAACTTACATTTATTGGAATTATTCTTTATTTTAAACTATTCATCCTAAATATAACATGTCTTTATCAGTGGTGTTTCTTTTTATGAATAAGAAATGCATGAGTGTTAGCAGTACTGCCTATTACCTTCCAGTTTTATATTAAAAATAGGTTCTACATTTAGGAAAGAGCAAGTAGAGGGAGGCGTAAAAATGAACTTCCCCACGGGGACAAAAAAGGATTGATTATTATTATTATTATTATTATTATTATTAAATTAATAATGTATACTGGTGTGTGTGTGTGTGTAAATTTTTTTATTTTGTTTTTTACTGCGTGCTAATTTCCACTAACATGCATGTGAAAATTGTTGGGTTATGTTAGCATCAAATCCTAGTGGAATTAGCAATAGTTTGTGTAAATTTGCATTACGAATCATCCATCCATCCATTTTCCAAACCGTTTATCCTACTGGGTCGCGGAGGGTCCGGAGCCTATCCCAGAAGCAACGGGCACGAGGCAGGGAACAACCCTGGACAGGGGGCCAGCCTATCGCAGCATTACGAATCAATTTCATTCCATTTTTAAAGTAGGAGGTTGGAAATTTCCATGTTCTGAGTTATTGGGAATGCATTAATACTTTGCAATGTACTGAACTACCAATAATAATATATCCTCCTGAAACCAAAGAAAAACAGTGTCCTTCGGTTTTAGGTTATTTGTCTTTGGAGGAAATAACACATATTACAATTTAGATTTTTCACATTTATTTTTAATTTCACAGCATGTCCTCTTTAGTGTACAACAGGAATATGTTTCCTAACATTAGTGAAAAGATAAATAAAATGTCCACTACAATGGACATAAATTCATGGGTGGGGTCTCAGGAGGATATAGAATGTTCTGTTTTTTTTTCAGATAATCCCTGCTTATTAATTCAGATCACTGCAATCTTGGTGCTTTCAACCAATCAGATGGTGGTGATGCAACCAGCTTGGTTTGGTCATGCTTTTGGCCCTGCAAGTAAGCATAGCCCTATCAGTGCGGGTAGGGCTTGGGTACGGCTTTGCATACTTTGCAATAGACAACTGTCAGTCCATGGTGCAGGTCAGGTACAGTTCAGTTCCTGGTGGCATTGGAAAAGCACCATAATTTTTTTGTGCCCCCGGAAGTAAAATATTACCATGATACTTTCAAAGAAAAGAATCCCACCCCTATTGTGAGATATGGAGGAGCCACAGTGATGGTTTGAGGTTGCTGTGCTGCCTCTGGCACTGGGGGCCTTGAATATTTGCAGAAGTCAGTGAAATCAGAAGATCATCAAGCCATTTTGAATGTACTGCTCAGTACTAAAAAGATCTGTCTCAATCACAGGTCATGGGTTCTCCAGCAGGATAATGATGCAAAACATATATCTCTGAGCACCCAAAAATGGTTGAGAAGAAAACATGAGACTGTTCTGACGCAGCCTGATCTGAATTAAACTGAACATCAATGGAAGGACCTGAAACTTGTGGCTGGGAGAAGGAATTCATCAAACCTATGAGAACTGGGGCAATTTGTTCATGAAGAGTGGACCAGATTGCCAGTTGAGAAGCGTAAAATTCTCATTTAGAGGTACAGAAAGTACGTCATTGCAGTTATTTCTGTCTCTGTGTGCTCTGTAATAGTCTGGTATTCCCTTCCTTGTGCCCTGTATTACTTGGGCGAGGTTCCAGGCGCACCCTGACTGTATTGGTTAAGCACTTGTGGATTATGGATGTTAAATATATGATGTTATTGGTCCTCCAGCCATTTCACAAGCCAATGACTTATCAGCTGGTTCTTCCTGCAGCTTCCGATTTTTTATTCATTTATAGTCTATTAGGTAGGGGTGAGCAATCTTGTCCGGAAAGTGCTGTTGTGTGTGTGGGTTTTCACTACAACTAATTAGAATAATTAGATTACTAGATTACTAATTAGAGGACTGATTGGCTGAAGAGTCCTCACACTTGGGTTTGAACCGCTGACCTACAGGTTATCCCAAAAACCGGCATACAAACCGGCCCTTTGCGGATAAGACTGCCCACCTCTAATATAAGAGAAGTGCACTAAGTCCCCACAGAAATGCATGGTTTGTGTTACGTCCTGCCTCCAACGATCCCAATTGTGTGCCACACCCACCTTGTTGCCTCCTGTTTTGCCCTGATTGTAGTCACCTGTTGCTTGTTAAGTCTAGCTTGTCTTTTGTATTTAGTCTGTGTCTCAGTCAGTCTTCCCCAGATCCGTCATTCTTGTTCATACGTGTGAGTACCCTGCCTGTCTGTGTTCGATTAAACCTCTTCGTTACCCCAATCTTTGGACTCCTGCCTGGTCATAACAGTTTGAGTGGTGGCAAACACCTCCACTGGTAACAGCATGTTTTTTATCTGCAGAAGGAAACCACAGAGGAACATGAATACATTACAAACACAGACCAAACCTACTGCTGACGGATTCAGCCATCGCAGCTGGAAAACTACTAGTTGTGTTGTGCTGCTTGGCATTTTTTGATCACGAGGTGACTGTAGTGATTTAACTTGACATTCACTGACATGTTCGAGTGACTATGCTTGTACCTGCATGTGTACATGTATCTTAAAGCTTCACACCTGAGGTGTGTGTCTCAGCTCCAGGCCACGGCACACCCTCCTGGCCTGAAAAGGCATGAATAAATTGGCAGCAACAAACCACCCATGCATCACTGTGAAGGTCAAATCAATACGCTTCCAGCTCAGAAGCACCGTGCATCCTGGGAACGTTTCAACACACCAATGTGTTTGTATAAATTTAGTCATTATATACAGTATGATTGCATATTTGTGTGTTATTTAAACAGATCTATATATTTAAAAGTACACATAGCATGTGAAGGACAAAATCTATCTATGTTCTGCTGGGAGTTGCCTAGTTTTGGGGATATCAGCTGTACAAATGTTGAGCTTCTCTCGAATATAATGAGACTGAATGGCATTCTTTTTGTGGTGATTAAAGCGTCAGAAAAATACATTTGAAAAATTCAATAATGTCTCTTTCCTGAAATCATGACTCGGTTATTGTAGATAATCTACAGACTTTGTATTGAGCAGTTTAATGTACGAACTGTTTTTTCAAATTCCACACACAAATCATATCACTGTGCAGAAGATGGAAGCACGAGCACCCCAGTGACAGAGACCACCCCAGTGACAGAGACCACCCAGAGGGGACCGGTGGTTTAAATGTTCAAATAGAAGTCGCTGGTAATAACCTACCCTGTTTGTGTCTAGCCCGGGAAATGTTATCGAAACCCAGTGTGCTGTCAGTGAAATCATGTTGCACAAATGCTATGACTTTATAAAGGAATTCTTCTGAACAGTCTTCAAAACCCACTTAGAATCCAATAAAGCTGACTTTATGCACATTACCAAAAAACATATTATATTCAGGGTGTACCACAACGCTTTTACCCTTTGCTGCCTAGCATTAGGGTTAGGATTAGAGTCCAGGCTTCTTTGCTCTATGAAACATGGACTACAGCATGGTGGATGCCAGTTACTTTCATCAGTTTCAATTTATTTCACAGGACATCGTGAAGTGGGTGGGCACCAGTACTTTTACTCACACACTACGAGTAGCCACTTCAACTAACTGCATGTTTCTGGGTTACAAAGTGAAAGAAAAGTACCCAAAGGGTACCTGTGCAAACACCAGGAGTATGCAGACACACACAATACCAGTACAAGTGATCAGAAGGTGGATGGATGGATTTTGCACGGTTTGCTTTTTTGAGTAAGAAATGGAAATAGCTTTTATATTTAGGGTAACACTTTACTATTAGTTCATGATTTGTTCCTGAGTGGTAAATGAATTAATACGTAATTTTTGAAGTCTTACCATTATTAATTAATTAGTTAACTGTGACTGATTAAGGATAAACAAGAATGGGATCCATATGTAACTAACACTTAGTTACTGGTTAATTAATGTCCCCTCAAGTAAAGTGTGCCCAATTTTAGTAAGGAATTTTATATATATGGGATGCTTTAATAGAAATTTGACCTTAGAAACCAAAGACTCATAACTGTAAGTGTTCTTGATATTTACGCTGAGTGGGAATGAGAGCTGAGGAGTGGAATGAGGATGAGTTTTCGTGAAATTTCCAACCACGGTAATTGATAACCTTCCTGATGCCACCACATGCCTGAATTAATGAAGCACAGTTTGCCCTGACGGAACTGATTACCCTGCTGTATATGTGCTGGGCCAGCTGGGAAGAAGACTGTTACCAGCCCATAAATAGTATGTTTCATTGTTGGCTGGTTTTGGACCTTCTGCTTGACAAGCTGTCAGGTATCATTGTATGAAACAGTTCATGCGGTTACATTGCAGTAGGGGCGCAAGTCGTAGTGGACGTTCTGGCTGATATACCAGGGTGAGGCAAATTCAGATTTCCGTTCAGCTCCGCTGCATTTCCAATTGAATAAGAATAGATTGTTGTTGAGAAGAGTGACCAATACCTGATGCCTGATCCTCTACCCATATGTGGCAGTTATCACACCCCGACACCTATATTGTTTCTCTATAAATTATTACCTTGAGCTGATGCTGAAACTCCCCACTAATTTTGATCAACTCAACTGCAACCCCACACTCTAATAAAGGACCTATTCTTCCTTCATTGGCATGATCACATGGTTCTGGGCACAGGTCCACCCAGAGCAAATACTACACACAAACAGAAAACTGATTCCACTCAGATTTCTACATCAATTAGCAGTGTATGGCATTCAGCTATAGAACCATTCCAGGAAGGAGATTGTGTTGCCACGGTGACTGAGGACTGGAATGGTTCAACAGAACTGCTAAATGAGAAAATCAAGAATATAATCAATACGTGGAAATATATAGCCCATATGTCTAATTCAGTGGTTCCCAACCTTTTTTGGTCTGTGACCCCATTTTGACATCTCAAATTTCCGGTGACCCTTTACACATTTTCTTTTCTAGAATTAGTTTTTGATCATGATTCTATGCCGTATTGCAAATACAGAGTAGCCAGATTAGTGCACAAAGTCACATTTTATTTTCCCTGATCACATGCACAGTTAGGCGAGCTTGTCTTTACAAGGCTGAAGGTGACGGCGGTCATTGTATTTGAACTCATTTATATTTATTAGGGATGGGCCATTCCACATTTTCAGTTCCAATCTGATTCCGATACACAACTGCTGATACTGATACAGATTCCGATACAGGAGCTCTTTTTACTTTGTTATACTTTATATATTATTTTTCTAAGCTAGTAAATACACAAGAAATGTATGGCAAAAAAATATTTAATGAGGCTGCTACAAACATACATAACATACTGTTCCACCTCGTTTGTACGTCTTGTTTTAAGCGTTTTGAGGCATTTGCAGTTCAATATGAGTATCTTCAAAGCAAGTATACACAAGTGGCGAATGCTTAAAATTTCAACACATTTTTTCTCCCATTGGCGTCGGCTCAGTTACACTTTGTTACGATGGCAGCCCCTCTTGTATCACAAGCTGCAGCGAGTTTGCAAGACAGTCCAGGTTAGCGACTCCCAAATCATCCATTGCTTTGTTTTGTCTCACAGTTGCGTGTGCCTTGTTTAAATGGGATTGTCCATTAAACGCTATTCCCACTTCAAAACTATTTTAGATAAATTGCAAATCGCTGTGCTACTGGTTTCAATTAAAAATGTATAATACTCCCAGATCGCCACGTCTTATCTTACGGGTAGGGGTAATAATCTGAGTGACTTTGACAAGGGTCAAATCATGCCCAGGCGACTAGGTCAGAGTACCACACAAACGGTAACGTGCAAGGTGCTCACTGTCAACCACGGTGAGTTCCTGCCGGAAGAGACC
Source organism: Brevimyrus niger (assembly GCA_015164015.2). Taxonomy (NCBI): domain Eukaryota; kingdom Metazoa; phylum Chordata; class Actinopteri; order Osteoglossiformes; family Mormyridae; genus Brevimyrus; species Brevimyrus niger. The sequence continues at coordinate 19,884,436 of JAABNY020000002.1, read as the reverse complement.
GATAACGTTGATGATGATCATGGGAGTAAATTGTCAGGACACACAGTGCGTTGAGGCCTGTTGCATATGGGGTGAATGGGGCTATGTAGCCGCAGGCCAGTCACAGTGCTCATGCTGACCCCTGCCCACTGTCAAGAGTGCCCACGATGGGCATACAAGCAGTGAAACTGGACCATGGAGCGATGGACGATGGTTGCCTGGTCTGATGACTCCCCTTTTCTGTTGCATCATATGGACAAGCAAGTATGCATCAATTAGCTGCACCCAAGTAGGTGGGTAATTCCCACCTGACCCTAGACGCACAGGACACAAATTGCAGCGGTCATGTGCTGTGATATGATACCATGATATGGATACCTGTTAAAGGATTCATGTGACTTCGGTCACGAGATCACAGTCCTGTGCTCACCCTCGCTTTCTGAAGTGCAGTTTTGACATTAATTCAACTACAGATAACTAGTATAAACAACATAAAATTTCAAGTAGAGTCACCTGATTATAAGTGAACTTTGGTGAACATGATCACATGTCACATGAGTTAAGTATGGTCAAGTGCTTTTGCTGGGAATTCCCTTTCCAGAAAATATGTTTCTGAACATCGCCTGGAGAAAATACCATTTATGGCCCATTTGTTAGCTTGTCAGTGTGGGGTGTATAATATAGAGGAACATGGGCTTTCAGTGTCTATTAAAACAAGAGTTCAGAAATTCTGGAAATGGGAACATAGAGAAATTGAAGTGAAACTTCAATATGTGGTTGAGGCATAAATATGATGTAAGTTCAAGATAAATGCCCAGTGTGCTTCTAAAATTATAAACAGATGCAAATTAGAATGTAGTTTGGGATTCAGATAATTATTTTAATCGGTGTTTTTTAGAATGGAGGTACATTCTGTCAGTTCGAAACACGTCATGAAGTGCTGTAAAGCAATCTAGGAACAGAAAAAATATTAAAAGTTCAGGAATTATATTAGTCAGCAAGGAAAAAGAAACTGCTTGAACATCAGACTAAATTAAAGCTGATAAGGTCTTTAAACATGGCACTAAATGGAGCAGCTTATCTGAGATGTCATTAGAAATCTGAAAATACCTTTTCAGAGCTGTCTGCTCAGGGTAATGTGTTTTTTAATTAGCTTCTTTCCTGTTCGCAGGTTCTAACTGGTTGAGTGATAGTGTGGTATTACACAACTTGGCCACCTGTCCTAAACTCCGTAGAGATGGTTTTGGAGGAAAACCTCAGTGAATGCTCAGTATATGTGGGACCTCCTTCAGGACAGCTTGTAGAGGTTCCCAGGAGGCCACCTCATGAAACTGGGGTAAAAGAGACAGTAGGGGCAGCCAGTCCCTGGTATATACTGTAATAGGGGTTAAGGGCCTTTCTCAACGGCCCAATGGTGGGATCACTCTGCTGACCCAGGGGTATGCATGTACAACTCACAGAGTAGCCCCCCCCCTCCTCCCCCCACCCAGCAAATACATTTTAATGAATACTTTTCTGGTTTAGTTCATAATTCCATCTATGTTATTTTATAGTTTTGATGTGTTTGTAATTCTTCTAAAACGTAGAGAAGAGTACAGCAAAACCTTTATATGGGTAGGTGTGTCCAACCTTTTGACTGGTACTGTAAGTCTGAGAATGTAGGCCAACGTGTGAGCAACAGCTTGGGATGTTTTCTTCTTCTCAATTTTGAATCTGGGCTTAACATATACAGCATTCATCCCTGTGGTTTATTCTTCAGTACGTGAGAGCACACACTAAATAAAAATAAAACAAATGGGCTTTAAATATTCATATTTATCCATGCATATTTTATATGTTCTTTTACATATGCAATGTTTAATGTATACATTTTCTGTATTTTTGTTTATAGAATTTCTGTTATATTTAATATATGTGTGTGCGCGCATATGTGTCATTTCAATTTAATAAAAAAAAAAAAATGATTTTGAAGAAATGTGGCACACCTTCCAGAGCTCAGACATTGTTTTTGTTCATTTTATTTTTAAATTCCTTTTGAGATATAGCTTTTGTACACTGAGTGATTTCTTATGAGCTGTAACTTTTTTACTATTACAGCCAAGGAATCCAGGTCTTTGTTGTGTTAGATGTGTCATGTCTGGAGAGATGCAGGACTAGTAGGCAGGCATCGAAGTAAACAGACGGTTTATTTGAACTTAAAACAACTGGGCATGGAATGTTACGGCTAGGGATAGGAGTACACAAACGGACAGAAGAAGAGAGACACACAACGCAAACACCAATTTCTGTAAAACTCTTTTTTTAAAAATCTATTTCAAAGAAGTGTATATACAAAGGCAAATGGTATATACACAAGGACAGGTTGGGCCTAGACAACATCCATCCATTTTCCAATCTCCTTATCCTACTGGGTTGCGAGGGGGTCTGGAGCCTATCCCGGAAGCAATGGGCACGAGGCAGGGACATCCCTGGACAGGGGGCCAGCCTATCGCAGGGCACACACACACCAGTCACTCACACATGCAAACCTATGGGCAATTTAGCAACTCCAATCAGCCTCAGCATGTCTTTGGACTGTGAGGAGAAACTGGAGTACCCGGAAGAAACCCCAGGACGGCACAGGGAGAACATGTGAACCCGGCAGAGGCTCGAACCCAGAGGTGTGAGGCAACAGTGCTAACCACTGCACCACCATGCCACCCCTGGCCTAGACAACACCAAAAGAAAAACAAAGGAAAACAAAAATATCCCTAAGCCTAATTCTAGATGTTAAATTTTAAACTAACAATCCCACTATTGTAGATTGTACAGTATAGCTTTTGGCTGTAGAGGCTGCTGGGATTGCTGTGTTGTGTGCCTGTTGAAGCGGTTGACTTGAATTAACTGGAAGTATATTTGAGTGTTTGTGTGCCAGTACGGTTACGTGGGTGGTTGTTGTTTCATTTTTATGTGTGTACTTGTCTGTCCTTGTTAATTGACAGCGTGAGTGTTACCGACAGCTGCGGGCGCGAGCGGCGTTTCTGTCTGCATCCTTCGCATCAATTAATATTATCGAACGTTGGTAACATTAACTCGGAAAGGACAGTTGCTCCTGAGCTTTGCTCGGTAGCCGGTCGGGGCTGGGAGGACATTTTCCACTTTTTTGGGAGGGTTTTTTTGTGTTTTTTCGGCCTCCCTGGAGCAACTTCACTTTAGTTTAACCAAACGTGGTTCAGCAGGAAGTTATCTCGGGTAAGTAATTGTCGATTTGGTTATTTTAAAAGTTTAATTTAAAGGTTGTTATCGCTTACGCTGCCGGATAATTCATAACAAAATGTCAATTTAACGCAAGTATTAATTTAGGGGTGAGGGTAAAATGCGGAATTCCGGCCGATTCCGCCCGACGTAAACAAAAGAGCATTGGAAGAGCTGAGCGTATACTCCACCCCTGCAGCCGCCGGCTGATCGCGCTCCACCTCACGTCAGCTGCAGACTCACCTCGAACGGACCCCGTGATTAGGTATGGGTTTCTTTCTATGCCACGTGGTTTGTGTACGCAGCGTGCGTCATTTGCGAATACGCTGTTTGTAAACGGTCCGCATTTTACCCTCATCCTTAATTTAGTGTAAATTAAAAGTTTAAATACTCTATATTCATATACTGGGCTGGGAGTAAAGGACGGGTACATACTGAGTTAGATAATTATGGGGCCGCTCAGTGTTATGTTTGCAAGATGTTTGCCATTCTGGATGCTTGCATCCAGTCGGACATCTCATCTGCGAGCGATGTAAGTTAGTGGACTCACTCATGGTCCAGGTTTGTGACCTAGAGGAGCAACTGTCTCTCATCCAACACAACAATGAGTTAAAGGAAAGAGTTAACACGCCTTATAGGGGGACTGTGTGTAAGTCACAAGCGGGGAGGGGGGAGAATGATGAACAGGTAGGTCGAGAGAGCTGGGTGAATGTATGTTGTAGACGTAGAAAAGGGCGTACACAATTCATGTGTCTAACCGCTTTCAGGTGCATACAGCTTTAGAGCCAGAAGAGACTGGGGAGGCAGGTGGGCCCTTGGGCACCAAGGAGCCGCCTACCCCCAGGAGGAGGGAGGTTGTGGTAGTAGGGGATTCAATTATGAGGTGTAGATAATTATGTGTGCACCCGTGATAGAGGGTCCCATATGGTGTCTTGCCTGCCTTGTGCCCAGGTAGGGGACCTTCCGGATCGAGTGGACAGGGTTTTGGTCCCAGCTGGGGTGGATCCAGTGGTCGTGGTGCATGTTGGCACCGATGACAAAGGAAAGGGCAGGAGGGCTGTTCTGCAGGATAAATTTATAGAAGTCACGGATAAGTTTAGGAGCAGAACATCTACAGTGGTATTCTCTGGAATACTTACCGTGCCACATGCAAGTCAGGCTAAGTTAGCTGAGATAAGGGGATTAAATGCGTGGATAAAATGGTGGTGTAGGAAAGATTGGTTCAGGTTTATGGGACACTGGAAAACCTTCTGGAACAGGTGGGATGGTGATGATAATGAATATAATAATAATAAAAATATTTATGGTGATGAATATGATATGGATGGTTATATGTTGTTCCGAAGAGATCGGATAGGCAAGAAGGCAGGTGGTGTTGCAGTGTACGTAAAAGAAAACTTGCAGGCAGGGGAACTCACTGATAAAAATAAAAATTCAGAAGCTGTATGGATAAAACTTGATGCTAAAGACTCAAATGGCCTAATTGTCGGGATTTGTTATAGAGTACCTAATGTAGCTGTAGAGGAAAGCAGAATGTTATATGATGATATCAGGATTATGAGTAATAAAAATTATGTGCTGGTT
>JAABNY020000002.1:19844313-19860836 GCA_015164015.2 Brevimyrus niger | reverse complement strand
TCCACTAAAACTCTCCTGTCAGTCAGAGCCGGCAGAATCCTGGTAGGGCCTTGACCAAAACTCTCCTGTCAGTCTAAGCCAGCAGAATCCTGGTAGGGCCTCGACTAAAACTCTCCTGTCAGTCTGAGCCGGCAGAATCCTGGTAGGGCCTCGACCAAAACTCTCCTGTCAGTCTAAGCCGGCAGAATCCTGGTAGGGCCTCGACTAAAACTCTCCTGTCAGTCAGAGATCCGACGTTCTATTAAATATAACACCATCCCTTGGAGCTGCTGTTATTGACAAACTCGTGCAGCAAGGCCATCTGTCACCATTGTCGAGCTTTCGGTCTGAATATTGAACAGTATTTTTTCGCGGTGCCCTCTAATTACCTACCTTTGAAAGGACGCTGCCTCCTGCTGGTGCCCAAGGAGCTGACGGTAAGCCCGCTCGTGGTGCACATGGCACGCCAATTAAGCAGGATCGATGGGCTTGTCTTCACTTTGTTTTTGTTCTGATTAACATCAGCCGGTGAGGGTCTGCCGGTGCGTTTGAGCTCTTCATCCCGTCTGCCTGCGGCTTTACCTGTGAGGGATCTGCCATCCCTCTGGACAGTAGGAAGGATGTGGGGGGCAGGATTAAGGCTAGATGTTTGTAATCCTGCTAAAGTGTGCAGAATATAAGAGCTCCACTACCTTTGTTTCCTGTAGTATCGACTTCCTATTCCTTGCTGTCAAATCTGTCTTTTACTTTCAGTGATCAATCTAGGTCGTCCGTCCATCTTCTAACCGCTATTTCTGATCAGACTCATGGGGCACTGCAATTCAGAATTCATCTTGTATTATTTGCAGCCATATTATTTTCTGTATGCTTATCTATATCGGTGTAAACATAAATAGAAATGTTGATCCTTTTTAAGTGTAATTGAATATCCTGCCTTTATTTATCTTAACATAATTAGCTAATGGTAGCGCAGAATGATTCCTGAGGGAAACGGGATTCCCAACAGCGTCCCCTTGAGGCCAACTTTAAAGTAAAACTAGGCTGGGGTGTTAACAGAACCCTGTCATTCGTTATTCTCTTTCCCCTTCTGATGCATAACTGGGACAGATTGCAAGGGGGAAGGATTTTTACTTAGGGTGGAAGGTTTGAGTCTTTTGGATACAAGAACATTTATGCTTGCCGGTCATTTTGCCCCCTAATCAAAGACCGTTCTGTTAGAATGTGAGTGTGGCTGTTTGACTTCTCTGTAGGAGCACTCCTATCAAACATCTCAGTCCATGAAATAAAAACAAATTAGCTGCAAACAGTAGAGAAATGGTCCACATCTGACCCAGCCGCCCGGGACTCGATTGAGAATGATAACCTTTCATCAGATTGTCGATAATCATTCCCAAACCAGGATGCAAGAAAAATCTAGGGTCCTTTCACTTTGCTCCCAAGTTCTAATTCTGACATTGATTGCATGAACTAAAAGAAAATAGTAAAAAGAAAATCAATAACATATCCAGGAATTCATTTTTTTATGACTACTCAAAGACACAGTGACAAGTTTCATCCAGCATTTCATGTATGTAGTCTGGGTCAGAAATATTACAATACTTCTCGTAGTTACATAATAAATAAAATAAATAGACATTTTAAATGTGAATAGGTGAAAAGTGGTATTCGATTTAGTTACATCACGTCATGTTGAAACTCTCTTTACGCAGATTACATTTCTTTGCATAATTCAGGAACAGTGAATATTGCACCAATATATTCTCCTCGGGATTTGCAGTAGACCTCCCTGCCAGCACTGCTGCCTTTGAAACGCCAAGGTCTCGGTTTTCTCATGCGCTGGGACCCTGTGGACTTCCAGAGCCATTTCTTGGGCAGGAGGCCAAATCTGGTTATGAGGGGGTGGAGCTTTGGAGAAATTCCACCGGCACTAAAAATAGCATTATCATGCATTGCCCCTTTTACCCCCAGGGCATCGGCTTCCCAGCTACCCCGCATGGACTGATTACTGCAACTGCCTTGGTTAAACAGGTACAACAAAGGAAATGAGCTGATCTCTCAGACCCCCCCCCACGCATCCACACTCCCACACACAGTCTGCTGGAACAGTCCACTACGAATTATGACTATGACATGCGCTGGGAGCTGCTCTTGATTTATTTGCTGTGATGACTGTTAATATATTCCAGGCAAAACAAACATCCTCAGCTGGGTTTAAATGCAGCATGAATGATGAATGATACAACCTACTTGTAGCATACATCTATGCTGCATCAGATACCAGCGTGCACAGGTCATTGCATGAGGATGCTTTACCCAATCATATTGTTTTACAAGCTAAATCAAATCCTGGGGTTTCTTTGAAGACAAGAAAGAAAGCTGTATGCTCTCAGTTCGGAGTCAATTCATGGTTTCCATTGTGGAATTACGCAAGAAGTGCCTCTGGATGGTGTCAATGAGATTGAACTTCAAAGCTTTCTTTTACCTTCTTTGGAAATAGACACACTATTCTGCCAACTGATGTTCTTATTCAAAAGCTGTAACATCTGGAACGCACCAGATACTGAGTTGGCAGATGTGTCTCTTCACACTTGATGTTACGTAGGTTTTTAATTTCTTCTCTGTAGAGAAGCCTTCCTACACTGCTGGCCAAAACTGGCTGCTTAGCTACATTTTTCTATGCATTTCGTATCTGGTCACATCCACTATCTAGTTCCATGTCCACTCAAGCACTTTATTGAATAATAACATACCCTTGTCCCTTTTCCTAAGCCAGAGAGAGGAGCATCTATTTCCAGTTTATTAGTATAAGCCTACAGGCAGTGCGTCCGGCTCCAGTGATAGATGTTACATCTCTTTAAAAAAAAGAAAGAATAATAATGTTCACCGTGTAACGTGAAGTAAATCAGGTAACTTGCTCTACCTTGTAACTCAAAGTACGTGGAGATATGAGTTCCACCAGCACGTTATCACAACGGATGGATTGGATCTGTCTTGGACGGGTAGGGGGCTTTTTGCACCAAGACCTATTGCTTGTTGGGGCACATGTCTCCAGCTGGAACATCGTGTAGGTGCTGATTTTGTAAACGCCCTCGCTAAACACGTTTTTCCTCAGGAATAACGGCACCCCGTTGTTTGTTTCCAGCTCCATCCATAATAATTTAACCACGCAGTCTTCGGCTTACCAGACTTCACCGTGCCGTGAAAAAAGCTTTACTTAGTGGAAGCTACAAATTAAATTACATCATAAATTCCAGAATACATTCCGTACCATTACACGACGTAGCAAGCAGCCGTTTGCCCTGTTCAATAAACGAAAAACGGAAACCACATAAAATTGTGAATATCGATGCTCGATCGTTAGTAAATAACAAATCAATTAATAAAGATTTTAAAATAGGTATTTTTGATTAGCGTGACAGCGTGAGAGATTAATAAACGCTGTTCATTCTCGAATTTGAAAAAACAGTGACGCCCAGCGTGAATTTGTTGTAATTCACTTTGACTGCATGTGGCACTTTTACTCACGAAGCACTTTGAGAGTCAGTAAAAAAGACCAGCTCTATTTTCTAGCTGCAGTGTTTTTTAAAATAATTATTTTATTATATTATTAGAAGCATTGCAACATTTGGCAACCGTTCTTTGAAATGAAAACATTTTAATATTTTATAATGCCACTAGTGTTATCGGTCTGACTGGAAAACGAAAAACGTAATCTTCAGTATTTTTAACCCCATGTCGCCATTTTCTTATACTAATTAAAGGAAGTTGAACAAATTACTGCCCTTTTACGACCTAAAAAGTTCAACTGTATTTTATGAATTTCTTGTTGCATAATAATGACCGGCTATTATAAAAATCGGTATTCCGAATAAGCAACATAATAAATAGGCTACTTTAATCAATACCCAGCTGAAACTGAATCAGTAAACTTGCACCGAGAGGTTTTAAAAGCCACGGTATTAATTGAGCCATAATAATCCATAAATTAGCGTCATATATTTTATGACTGAGACACATTATGCATAATAACATAAGCGTAACTTGCATGTATACAGGACATGGTTTTCAAATCTTCGATAACACCGCTGTAATTGTCTGGGCAGTTGCTGCCTGAACTTATTAAACATCCGATTTTAATTTTAAAAAGTTTACTAGTTGAAAGTCGGACTTATTTTTTAGGATCCTTTATTCCCCGACTAAGTGGAGTATAAAAATATATTTCCCATATGGCGTTTCCAAACACTCCCAGTAGGTTACCTGGCACAACTGCCATTAGTACCAAGGTATGAAGACACTTGCTTTTGACAGCCTAGAATCACGCCATGTATTGTGCTACCTTTGGACGGTAAATGACGCTTTGTATAGGCTTTTGGCGGCGGCGTGCTGAATTGCGCTAGCCGCTGTTGTCAAATTAAACCACGACTGTCGATCATTCCAAAATATCAGTACGTAATATTCAAAGAATTGATGTAAGCTGAACAGCCAATAAACTTTACATACATCTATGAAATAACGTGTGACAAAATAGTTTATCGTGTATTTCTGAAAAAAAAAAACCTAAACTGGCTGCATCTTACAATAATACCCAAATATGTCGTCCCATTATCTTATGTACCAGTTTGTAAACATTTTCATAGTAAATTAGTTGATTTTGCGCAATTTACAAACACAACATTCCCAAAGTCAAAATAATATCTCGATTACTTGCGTTTGACACTAGCATATTTAAGCACGGCGAGATGTGCATTTATTATTAGCGTTTTGATCAAGTCACAGGTATATACTGAGAAGTTAAACAGGCACAAATAATAAACGGAAAATATGCAGCTGACCACAATCCCGCATAGCGCGGCGCATTACGGAGTGAGTTCTCTTTCACGTGCGTTTCGCAGTCCTGCATACAATTTTCTTGAATGCCTTTCGGAAATCCCTATTAAAAATCGTATAAATAATAGGGTTAACCGAGCTATTACAGTAACCGATCCAGAAGAAAAGATTAAAAAGAGCATCGGGGATAGTGCAACTGTCCCTGCATATAGCGTGCAAACTGTAGGTGAAGAAGAAGGGGAACCAGCAGAGTACGAAGACTCCCATCACCACCGCCAGCACGAAGGTGAAGCGCTTCTCGCGCATCTGCGCCACTTTGCTTTTGGAGATGGAATGCTGCCTTGCCTTCTGCTCCTGGAACAGCTCCGAGGCGCGGTTAGAAGCCCACGACATGCGGCAGTTCTGCTTGGGGCAGCACTCTGATCCCTCCACTTTTCTCCGCTTGGAGAACCGAGAGTTCCTGGGTTTCTCCGAAGCGCAGCTCTCCTCCAGATCAATATCGTCCAGCTCCTCTTGGCGCTGGTTGCTCCCCGAGCTCTGGCTGCTCGGACTCTCCATCTCAAACTTGTCATTGCGCATGAAGCAAGTTTCAGACTGTGAGGGCTGCCTTTCCAGTCCATTTTTGGCCACAAACACCGTCGATGTGCGCTGTTTCGCCACCCTGTATATTTTACAGTACACTAGAATCATGATCACACCCGGGGCGAAGAATGACACCAAGCAGGAAGACAGTATATACCATGTCTCATTGTTCAGTAGACACTCCTGCTCGTCGTGTTTGGTCATGATGAGCGGAGGAAAAGATATAACCGCCGATATGACCCACACCACTGCGATCATGGACTTAATTCTCTTTGGGGTCCTTTTCATATTGTAGCTAACCGCTTTGGTTACGGACCAGTACCGATCCAAGCTAATCGCACAAAGGTGGACGATGGACGACGTGCAGAAGAGGACATCTAGGGCCAAGTAGAAGGCGCACCACTTGCTACCAAAATACCAGTACCCCATGACCTCGTTGGCCAGGGAGAAAGGGATGACCAGCGTGGCCACAAGGATATCTGCGGATGCCAGAGAAACCAGAAAAAGATTCTGGGGCGCACGGAGAGCTCGACTGGTAAAAACGGCAACGACGACCAGCACATTGCCTACGATTGTCACTAGAATAATAACGGTGACAACCAAAATGATGAAGGCGGCCGCCGCCTGAGAGTGAGGTGGGGGCCGAAGGGCGCCCGAGCTGCTGGCATTTTCCGAAGAGTTGGTCACGGTGAGAATAATCTCTGTCACATCCATTGTGGACACATCATTCTGTTCATGCGTGATGTTCTTCCATGGCTTTCTTCTCCTTTTAAAAACCAGCGGAGTGTATGGGAAATGTCTTTTTCCCACACCAGTGTGCTCCGTGATTAAAATGAAATTTCGCTTGGTTCTTGATGAAGTACTAAGATCGTACGTGAGATAGGAGGAGTTACATTTTAATATATATAGAGAAATAAAGAAGCATCACTACCGTGGACTGGTGCGTAAAAAAAGATCGCGCGCGCATTCTGCCCCCCGGCATGTGTGCTCTGTGCTCTGTGCTCTTAGGTTCCCCTAAAGGCTCCCCATTACGCACGGTGTACAGCGTCTCTAATTTTAAAAGTACAATTGTTCTCTGCTGTTTGATGTTATTCCCTATTCCCGGAGCCGGATGGCAATTCCTCTTTATCTCGGCCCCTTCCTTTCCTTCATCTCCCCCGATCCGGCTCGTTTTGTTTTGTTCTTTTTATTTCATTGTTGTGTCACACATGTGTCCTGTTGTTGCACATGGTGTAGGTCCTACTTACACTTTTCGCACTGTGTCAGTCCGTGGGAGTGGAGTGAGTGACATCATTCTTGAGTCCAGCCTATTGCTTAACTGAGATTCCGAGAGAGAGAAAAAAAGAAGGATTGGGGGGCTGGTGAGAGAGAGAGAGAGAGAGAGAGAGAGAGAGAGAAAGAGAGAGAGAGAGAGAGAGAGCGCTGTGAATTCAAAGTAAGCCTACAACTTTCTGCTTAAGGCTTCAGCTTCTCTCACTGTTTCCTGGTTCTCAGCTTTCATGTAATTGAAGCTTTATAACCATTTTCTGCAAGAGTGAGACTGAAAAGTTGAGCCTTTGGGGGAGTATTAAGGAAGGGGAGTATTAAATGACACATTGAATTAGTCAAAAAGAAGTGAAATTAAGAACTGCAAGTGCATTACAAAGGATTATTGCCCCGTGCAGGATGTTTCCGTGTCTATAGCGCTCGAGGGGGTAGGCCTAGCATGTACGGATAAGTGTTCATTGAAAATAGATAGATGGATGGAGGAATGGTGGATAGATTAATGCCAGGTGCTGTAATTACTTTTAAAGTTATGGCTATAACCTGGCTAATGGTTTATAAATTGCCCTGTGCCTTTTTTTCTCACAACTGGCACGGCTGGGGCAATTAATTCTAATTAATTGTTAATTAATTGTTATCAGCCAATGGAACGATTGACTATTAATTAGCATCCTGTTAACTGCTTTCTGGCGCCTTCATTGTTTTTCCCCCAGCTCGAACTTCCCTGACCCCCGATGCTCCGATGTACTCAGCGCCTCCCTGTGCCTCACGCATGCCAGAAAGTCTCCTTTGTGCTCTACAGCCCGCCATAACCCACGGACATCTAGGAACGTTGTTTGGGGGCCAGCATCTGCCCCGGACTCACCGAATTGCCTTTGTCTCCAATGGTGCATCTTAACCACATTCCCAAGGACGCCCCCCCCGCGGGTCAGTGAGAACCCGGAGATGTCACAACGTGACTGTTCACTAATGCCCCCCTTGCAATGGCAGCTCAGTGAGGCCTTGTTAATCCCTTTAACACCCTGCATTTCACCTGCCACACCAAGGAAGATGTGTCTTTATTCACCTGATGCCTGACCGATTGCTTCAGAATAAAATCATCCAAGCTCTGCAGCCAGCCAGCAGATCGCCATACCCTTAGGGCACTGTTTTCCAAACCCAGTCCTCGGGGGAACACCGGACAGTCCGCATTTTTGCTCCCTCCCAGCTCCCACCCAATCAGGAACACCAAATACCTGATACAGGTGTGCTGGGAGCTGGGAGGAAGCAAAAACGTGGACTGTCCGGTGTTCCCCGAGGACTGGGTTGGAAAACACTGCCATAGGGTATCACACATGGAAATGTACAAATAAAAATTACAATAACACTGTTTGCAATTTGACAACCCAATGTCTTTGGGCTTTCTTAGGTACATGCCTTCATTGTATGCACTGAATAATTTCGTTTGCCATTTAGATTGCCCCCCTTTCCTCTGAAATTGAGTGCTTGGTGCTAGTTCCTGAAGCTCTGTCTCTCTCACAAGTTGGGTCTGAGTGGCATTCTAGTAATTTGGTCAAAGTCTGCAGTGTTTGCACTGGATGGGAATCTCCAGCATATCTAATGATGTATTTTGTTTACTGGGCAGCATAAAATCACATTCCTCCAGCAAGTGAAAAAAGATTAATGAATAATAATGAATTCTGCATAAATTCATATATATCAAGAGGGAGACCTGAGTCGCTGCAGGATGCGGTAGGTGATGTGTGCAGTATAGCAGCCATGCAAAGGGGTATGTCCACTAGCCAAATGCTGTCAAATATGCCATTATTTCAGAAAGATATCTGCAGATATTTTCCAGACATATAGGTCAGACACACCCCCTAACTTTTTAACACGCCCACTAACCCTGTGACACGCCCCCTAACTTTGGAACAGGCCCACTAATCCTGTGACACGCCCCCTAACTTTTCAACACGCCCCCTAACTTTTCAACAGGCCCACTAACCCTATGACACACCCCCTAACTTTTCAACAGGCCCACTAACCTTGTGATATGCCCACTAACCCCGTGACGCACCCAATAACCTTTCCATGCACCCACTACTTCAGCTTGCAGAGACCTATATTAGTCAAGAAGGTATACAGTGCTCTGCATCTACAGGCAATCATGGAATAATCAGTCAATCAGCAAATCAATTAGCTAGTTTAAATATAATGAGGTACACTATGGTTTACATGATGATTACGTTTCTCTCAGCAGAAACTGTCACAAGGAGTTTCCATCATTATGTAATCCATTGTATTTTTAGTGGATTTATAGTGGATTATTCAACAAATAAAAATTCCTGATTCAAGGACGGTCTGTTACTGCCTGGCCTGCTTGGAATTCAAATGTGCACCCCACTTCAAGATCCTTTTATTGTCAGATCAGTCTCCCCAGAATTGCTTGATGGTAATAATTAAATCCATTTTAATAAATGTTTCAGATGATTTTTTTGAACTTGAACCTTTTTACTCACAAGAGGTGATTTCAAGCTCCCCCAGGCTTTAAGCAGTATATTTAATCAGTGAAGGACCTCCAATTTTAATTCAGTTTTATTAAAGGAAGGAAGAATCAAGTGCTGATTCAGGTCAACAGGTTGTGAGCATTTCATTAATAAATTTATTACATAAATGCAATTAATCCCAAGCGGGCAGAAATCCCCAGACTGGATGAGCCAGCATAAGGTTCACCAGTGAGCAAAAGGTTCAGCAGGTTCATCCAAGTTTAATCCAAAAATGCTTGCCCGTAATAAAATGTTTAAAGAAGGAAGCTCAAAACAAAAAATACATGCATTGTCTGCGCACAGAAATCCCTGACATGCAGTAAAATGAGACATAATTTTACTTAGGATGACTTTGAGACAGAAACAATTGGCGACACAAATCTTAAGGCTTGTTTTGCTCTGGTTCCTGCCATATCTGGGGTGATGTTTCAGCCATGTCTTCTATTTTCTTTTATATTTACTCCATAAATATGTACCTCTGTAGATTCTATTTATATGCTTTGATGTGTTGTCAGTGCTACGGTTTTGCTTTGTACTAATTTCATTAGATATTACTGACGATGGCATGACTATGAATTCCTAAGTACTGATGTACAAAAGGCGAATAATCTTGTCATGAGGGAGGTCAGCTGTACATTATGTAAAAGTGTCTGCAGTAAGGTGCCCTGCTTGAGGACACAGATGTCTGTTTGTATGGGACGTACTGAAAGGACATGTGGTCTGAACTGAGCTGCTTTGCTGTGAGATTCGCCCGCTGGATCAGCACTCGGCTGGGTGACTCAAGGGAAAAGACCAAATCTGCGTTTCAGAATCGCCGTCTCCTTAAAATAGCCGAGTCTCAGAGCTAACTAGGGGCATCAGTGTTCTTCATGTACCTGCTGACGATCCTGGAGGATCGAGGCTCCTATGTGTTGAGTTAGTTTTATCCCCCCCGCCCCCCTCCCTTCGCAGTTCCCATGCCAACAGGTGCCCCTAAAGGAATGCATAAGTGAGTAACAAAGGAAGACCAAAGTGGTGTTAGACAGCCTTGGGGCAGTCTGCCAGGCGGATCCCGGTGTTGCTGAAGGCGGTCACATTGGGACGGAGCTACTGAGAAGACTGTAAACCGCCGTCACCGCTGCAGGGTCGTCCTTGAAACGCAAGCAAGTGATGCAAGACCAGCAGGACAGATGCGTCACCAACACAGATCATCTTAAAAAAATAATAACGTTAAAACCCATCGGCTTGGCCCGCTGTCGAAATCCGAAATGCATATTACGCAGAGGAATTGGCCAGGAGGGTACTTGGTGTTGACTAAATGCAGTATTATGCACTCTCAGCCACCATCTACGGTTATTTATTATTAACTAGAGTAAGCAGTTTTTTTTGGTATAATCCTTTACTGACTGTTACATAACGTGATGCGGCGAGGCATCGGCATTAAGCTGAAAGTTTCCTGAAAGCTGAGATCCGCTCCGCTCCTCCCATTTAAGGGGGCTAAATTAATATATGCGTTTTTTTTTTCATTTGCAGGTAAATGTGAGTCCTGGAGGCCGTGCGAGCGGTGTGATAAATCAGCGCTCATCCTGCAGAGGAGATGAATGGCCACCGGCTTGTCCCTGCGTGTGTGTGTTTAAAAATTTTCCAGTTGGGTGATCTGTCTGGCAGATCCAGCCTTGGGACTCGGTGGTGAGTGTTGACGGGAGGAGAATGACACACTCTGTCAAGCCGATCGGAGGGTGCATCGAGAAAGGCTGATTTGGAGGAATAAGCAAACCATTTTGGGAGAGACGGCCGCCCTGGTTTAATGGCCTGTTCCTTAAAGCTGATGCCTCCCCGCATGGCTCTGTATCACTCTGTTCGATCTTACTGTCCCTCCCCCTCCATACTGTGTCTGACACTTTCCCCCTTCCTTGGTTTTCTGGGTGGGGAACGTCGCTCTTAGATGTCATCAACATGCAAAAATATTCAGACCATCACGAGGTGCTTTCCAGAGCCTCAAATCTCCGGAGACCCCCCCCTTTTACACGGGATGATACAAATGAAAAGTTCTTAATGGAAATAGGGTCCCTTTCTTCAGCTGCAGACATGACCCTGGGGACCCTGAACGAGATCCCGGCACATTCTTGTGTCTCTGCTTTTATTCTCAGAAGCAGATTTACAGATGTATTCCCAGTGGGTGTTTTGGCAGTTTATTGGTTAGAAATGCCTGTTTATTCAAAGTCAAACCTTTGCTATTATTGTTCCGTTTAATCGTAATTGTTTAGCTGACCATCTTAAATGAGCTGATTTGCATTTTCCTCATTTTTGCTCTGCCTGTGACCTGATTTCTTTTCTGAAGCTATTTACATGAACCCGTGACCCTGCTTAGCGTTAGGGGTTGGAAGATGGATGGGTATTTACTTTCAGAGGCTTGTTGTATGATATCGCATCGGGGCTGCATGTCCGTGTCTTTAGTCTCTCTGGCCTGACTGCCCTTTCACAGCAAATGCAGCTATAGATGTGGATCTGAATAGATGTGCCGGCGGCCTGTACCAAGCGAGGTGACATCACCGTGGATGTGCAGGTAAAGCGTCATCATGTGATTATATCAAAGTGATTATGGGGACGGCCCCGCCTCTCTCCTGACACGTGGGGGGAAAGGGTGGGGGTTGGGGGGTCGGCAACATGCCCACGTCTAAAGCTCAAATCTCCAACCGCCAGAAATAGTGCTGAGGGTCTGTCGGCACCGGGGTGCGGAATTCCTTCATCAGGGGGCCCACAGCAGCCAGAACCACCCCCCTCCGGGTGAGAAAACACAGACTGGGGATAAAGGATGGAGGCGACTCCTCTGTGAGCGGGGGAGGGGGGTTATTTGGCGTGAAATTGTATGTTTCCTTTCCTGTCTATCATCACATCTGAGAGGGTGCAGCGTATTTTAATAAAACTGCCAAAGAACCCTCAAATGTCTCAAAAACCAGATAAAATGTTGTGGAAGTAGCAGGTACGATATCTAATGCCCGTTTTCATTAGAGTCTGCTGGAAATCATGGGTTTATCTTAGCTGTAGCCATAATGAGAATTTAGTTTGTTGCATTTCATATGGGCTCATCCTTTTAAAGTGAAAGTTTGACGTGCCATTAACACACGCAGGATATTTTTAATGAGAGCCCTTTGATGAATGACATTAAAAAGGGAATTGAAAAACAAAGTGGGTTAATAATTGATATGCACGCTGTGTTTTCCTCTCTGGAGATGAGTGCCTACAAGCGGTTTTTAAGAAGGCGGGTTTGCGATTACGACGAGAGGTGACATAACGCAGCTTGGCACATTGTGGGAGCTGCAGGGAAAGGGGCAGCACGTCACCTGTGAGGAGACACTGCAGCCCCCGTGCCTGATGTCCATGGCTGATGTGTGCAGGAGAGCTGAGACCCCTCAGACCAGAGGCTGACCCGCGTCCTGTCCAGGGGGCGTGGTCTCAGTACAGGCACTCCCCCAAAGCCTACTACCCATCCAATGGCCTGCCCCCTTCAGTTCAGCTCAGCTTATCAGCATTACCTACAGTAGGCTTTTATCTCAGCCGTTTTTTAATTTTTTGTGGGGTGTTGGGGGGGGGGGGGGTTTACATATCAACTCTCAATCTTCTCAGCTGCAATCAGTTTTGGAAATCTCTCATTCTCTCACTCTCAACCACAAACACAGTCCCTATATTATCTTCCACAAGCAAAACATCCATCAAAGGATCGAAAGACTCAAAGATTTCAAAGGATTTGAAAGGATTATTGCCATTTTTACAGGTACAAGTACTGAATACAATGAAATACTCACTTGTGTTACAGACAGACACAGGATAAGACAGGGCAAACACTTAGTAACAGTACACAGGACAATAATAAATAGCTAAAATAAGCATAAGTATACTTGTATAGCAGCAGACAATAGTGCAAAGCCTGAAGTTCTGGGGGTTGGGAACTGTAATGGATTCAGTGCGAGAACAGTGAGCGGTGCAGTGTCACTGATAGGTCAGAAGGCAGCAGGGGAAACAGGGGAGGGGCATATCAGCATTGACTTTAACTGTTTGTCAGACGGGAGGGTCAATAGTGTCAGCATAGGCTGCCTGGAGTCCCCCACGCTGCTGCTTGTGTTCCTGGGGTGGTGTGTGGTGACGATGGGGCTGTGTGCCTGTGATCCTCTGAGCAGTCTTGACCATGCTGTTTGTGACCCCATGAGGATGGACTGAGGATAGATTGTGGACGTGTGTGGAAGATGGTCTGGGCTATTTTGGACGTCTCAGTTCTCTGGGGAAGTCGATGCACTAATGGGCTATTTTGGCTACTGTTGAGATCATGCCTCCCTTGCCCATTTCCTCAAGCTTTCCTTCCTTGATTCCTCATTCCTTCCCTGCCTGTTTCCCCTTTGGCTCCCTGTCTCTCCCCTTGTGTTTTTCCTGTCTGGTGGAAACCCCATGACAACACAGGCCAACTGGACCCACAACAGAGGGGGGAGGCAGAAGTACTAACCACTGCACTGTGCCAACCCTCCCATAATAAAATCTGGTCCTTTGAACTGAGGTGCCCATTCTGGCCTCCAACCCCCGTTATGGGAATCTGCTCGCTGTCCCATCCGAAGTAGTTCTCACTATATTTTTAATAAGCTTTCACAGATCGGTGCAGCTCCTTTCCTGCCTGCTGGGTGGCGCTATAGCTGAGTACCACTGTGAGTTACCATGCCACACGTCGATGACTCTTTCGACTGTGTGAAATGACTCTCGTGTCACTAAGGGTGTGCCGGTCAAATAAATTCATGTGAAATGTGAACAAAGCCAACCACGCAGTCCCAGGCAGGCGGTACATGGGGTTGGCACCCAAGCTGTGGTCGTTTGTCATTTTTCAGTATAGAGCTACGAATCAACACCCATTAACTCCAGCAGTTTGACTCGTCTGCCCAAACACCGATTCCACTCCTGTCTCTGCTGCTTGGGGTGGTCATGGGTCTTGGGATGTATTGCCTGGACCTGATTGTGACCACTGGGTGCCCCATTATATCACGACCTACGGCTTTATAAAAGCATTCGACCCTTCCCCTGTATGTTTGTCCTGGGCAGCCGTTCCCCTCCCGAACCATCCTGTGCTCCATTCTCTCCTGCTCAGGGTCAGACATGAACTCTTTAACTCACCAGCCAGGGTGGCTGGTGCATGAAAACATTCACCTGCCAAGCCAATTTTTTCCGGCCAAATTAATAAACTGCTCTTCTGTGTCACACATACATTTGTTTCCATTGTAAGTGTTGGGTTACTCCTTGTAAATATCACCACATCACTTTTAATTAGCCTGACTGTAACTAGCAGCACACTGATTGCGAGTGATAGTAACCCGCATTCCGCAAAGACGCACTGGTGACGAGTGATAGTAACCTGCATTCCGCAAAGATCTGCCCCAATTCTAACAGAATTCAAGGCAAAGTAACAGGATCCTATCCATCCATCTTTTATAACTGCGGGGTGGCGGTAAGCCTGGAGGTGATCCCAGGACAGACAGGGCAGAAGGCAGTGGGTGTCCTGCATGGGGAGGGCATGCAGCTACGTGGAGCGGGTCATTCAGAGACACCCGCTCGTCCAATTTTCTCATTTCATGGAAAACAGGAATAGGTGAGCAATTCCTCATACAGCTAGGATGGGGATCAAGCCCACAGCCCTGGAAGTGAGAGGCCAAAGCGTTATCACTGAGCTGGCATATACACAAAGGCCATGGCGCACAAACTCTTTACAGTCTCACTTCGCTAGCTGTGTGTGTGTGTGTGTGTGTGTGTGTGTGTGTGTGTGTGTGTGTGTGTGTGTGTGTGTGTGTGTGAACCAATCAAATGCGCTAGAGACTCTCAGGATTGTGTTTTGTTTATTACGTGACTTTTGGTACAAACATTTACCCACAAGAGTGGCAGATATTCTTCCAGAAAATCTACCAATATTTGGCATCTGGTCAGTTTGGACCCTCTGCTCTTTCTTTTCATCTTTTCTTATCCCTCTCTGTCTATCCTACCCACTACTTCAGTAACCTGAGATAAACTCCCCAGATACTCCCTCCCCTCACCCTCCAGTGTAATAAACAGTGCCCCTCCCCTACCATGTAGTGTAATAAACAGTGCCCCTCCCCCACCAAGCAGTATTACAGCACTGCCACCGGGTATGGCTGATAAGGGGAAATTGCCTTCTTCTTTTTTTCTCCTTTCACTTACACGGTTCCTTTGTGAGCTTAGAGTGCGTCGCGTGTTTTCAGTTCCCCTGCGTGTCCTACTTCTCCTCCCCCAGGACAGGCAGGAGCAGGCAGAGTGGCAGCTGGTGTTATTTCCAGAGGGTTCCTGTACATCTCCTTAACGTCTCTTAATAAATAAAGGAGACAGGGCATCCTTCTGCATTTACCGCGAGCGCATTCAGCGGGGCTGGGCGAATGCGCGCGACGTGAAAGAGATGAATTCATGCATCTGTTCAGCTGTGACTGAATTAGACTCAGCTCAGGGTTTTAAAGTTGCCGTTTAAAGTTTCCCATTAATCTGGAGACAGTAATTCAGACCGGCCCCCCAGGCACCGCCCCCTCCGGGGCGCCGATATAGCAGCTGATCCACACACACCCCAGCCATGATCCATCCACCATTAACGGAGGTTGAAAGAATGAAAGATTCAGCGTTTGCTCTATTCTCTGATAGGGTGTGTATGTCCATCACATCTTCTGTGGTTTAGCAGGAGTTTCATTGTTTGTATTCCGAGGTACACAGTAAATTGCCACAGTTGCAGGGAAGGGGACAAGTGGGGGACAAGGGTGTATGGCGGATAATAGGACAGACCGAAGTAAAGAAAGGGACAGTACAAGACAAAAGGCAGAATAATATCGGAAGTTTACTGACAAACCGTCAGACAGAGCAACTCTTTTGTTTGATCGCTCTGGACTGCACGCTTATCACGGGAGATGGGCTGCACGCGAGATACAACATGCTGCTGCAAAACAGAAAAGGGCAAGACACCCACGGAGGTCTGGGGAGAGGGAGAGATCGTTTAGCCCCCGTGAACGGGTCCCCGTGTGTGATGCGTGTGTGGTGCTCCTGGCAGGAGCTGCTCCGCTGGCCTGGAACGGGGTCACATCCCGTGCGGGGGGGGTGTCCGAGTCCACGGAAGATGTGAGCGGCATGAAAGAAGCCCTGCTCCTTCATAATGGGCCTCCAGGATTAAAAATGGCCTCCCAATCTTCTGCAGCGGTGGGTGTCATTATGGGGGGGGGGGGGGGGGGGCACCCCGGGGGCCCCCCCCAAACCCGCAAGGGGGGGGGGGGGGAAGTCTCCAAACTGCTCCGGCCAACGCGGCGGGGGTAATAAAAAAAAAAGTTGGGGGGTTTTAAAATT
>JAABNY020000002.1:19817412-19827705 GCA_015164015.2 Brevimyrus niger | reverse complement strand
CAGGCGGAGACTCGAACCCGGGTCCCAGAGGTGTGAGGCAACAGTGCTAACCACTGCACCACCATGCCGCCCCCATAGGAGAACTTGATGCAGTTTATTAAAAATAAGCCTTTTTGCTTAATAGTCTGACCATGCATTTTACCTTATCCTCATAATTTTAATAATGAATCTTAGGTGTTTAGTGTTCCTATGTGAACTGCTGTAGTGCTGGAGGTGCTGAATTCTGGATTTCTTTCTGTTGTTTGAAGTCTGCTACCTTTCCGTTTTCCCCAGTTGCTGATTGACCTCACAGACTCCAAATGGGCATCTTCACAGAAGCGATGCAGAAGCCGGTGTTGGAAACCCCCCGCATGCTTTGTCCCGGACCTGCCTGAGTGCAAACCGCTTAGGTTCATGATGGATCCCTGTCCAGCGCAAGCGGCTTTGGAAGGAAAAGAAAAGACTCCTAAATACCTGACGAGCCTGACCGAGGGCTCTGGTCTGAACTATCCTTTTCGGGCTCCGACTGTAGGGCTCTCCGCAGAGGACCTGTCAACACCGAACCACTTAAGCAAGATAACGGGATTGTGCCACAGTTTTCCCTGTGAAGCACGGGATGACGGGAAGACTAGAAATCAGACCAGTGATGTCTCATGGAAATGTCTGGAGAAGTTGCCTTATTATCCAGCATCTCCAAGCACCATCAGCCGGTGGAGTTCTAGAAGCCTCTCTCCCATTAGCCTCTCAGAAGCAGAAAGTGCCGCTAGGCCTTTAACCTCTGGGGGGCACTCGTCTCGCTTTCCCACTGATCCCTCAGCCCCCCTCTTACCATCCCGTTGGCACTCGCGTGGCCGCATAGAGGACATGTATACAGAGACCATGGTGGAAGTCAGTGATAGTCAGGTCCCTCAGATGCATGAACTGAAGCAGGAAGACTCGTTGGAAAGTGGATTTCCGGACAACACGAGTGTCCCCTCCCCCGTTGGCTCCTACAGCCCATATTACTGTCCTAGCGTGATTGACCAGGTCGAATTCTCTGACATTTCCAGCCTTAATGATGAGCAGCCAGATGAAGTCCACTCACCATCTTCGGATGAAAGTCATCCTCGCGCAGAAGGTTTGAGCCACTCGCAATTGCCGCTAAGCGATAATTATGAAATTGGAGCTTCAGGGGACGGCCAACTGAGCAGCCTGGGCCCATCACTGGAGCCCTGCCCTGTGTCCCCAGGGACGGCCCCCCCCAAGAGCAGTCAGGCCATTGGTTGTTTATCCCCAGCCTTGGCTGATGCGCCAGATGACTTCGGACACACCTCCACTAATCTCATGGCTCGTGGCTCCTCTGATTGGTTAGCTGATGGTGTAGATCTCCCTGTAGAAAGCTCATTCAGCTCCCTGAGTCTCCCCAGAACTCCTGGCTTTTTCCCAGATCCGGTTGAGGAATGGTCACCCCATTGCATTGACAGCTGCATGCAGGATGAGTGCAAGGAGGAAATGGAAGCAAAGACTGAGTGTGAACCAGGTATAGACTGTCGTTACGTATCCCCAGCCCATCTCAAGAGGCTGCGAAACCCATTGCGGAGGTCACTCCAGATCCAGGTAAGGGGAATTTCCGACCTCACCTGACCCCAAAACCCTCTGGCACTCTGGACCTGTTCATCTTGCTTTCTGCTGTTACTGTAGGCCGATAACCTTCAGCCGTCTGCCCTGTTCAAGGCTAACAAAGATGACAAAGGTGACGAGAAGAAGGGAGAGGAAGAAGGGTGCGGGGAAGCTCTGTGTCGGCGGAGCCTGAGCCTAGTGAACACCACCATCGAGGAGAACTTCCCCGAGGGGACTCTCCAGTTGCTTGCGGACTTCCTGCACCCCCGTGTGTGGCCCCCTCCACAAATAACAAAGCACCTTTTGCGGGGAATACTGCTCAACTGCCAGTGTCCCGTCGCTCTCGTCTCTGAGGCCTACACCCTTCTCATGAGGACACAAAAGTGAGTGGCCACCAGCAGGCAACACCCATAGACCCTAAATCTGACCCCGCACCATATTTTCTTTAAAGTATGATTTTAACTAAACCTTTAAGTGACTTGTTTACATACGTACCAAGACGAGTATTAAACGATGTGATTCTCCCTGTTTGGAGAATGCCCTCATGTTTCACGTGTATCACCAGCGTCCATGGAAAATAGTGAACGTATGCTGAAAGATCTGGGGAATGGCTTTTCCGTTGCCTAGTTACTCACGGCACAGAGAACGTGAATTCATTTTCAGGCCATAATTTGGAGTTGTGTATTTGTTAAGCCGAGTAAATCGATCACAGAGTAGTGGATTTGGAGCCGGGGTGAACCAGATTAAGACTTACCGAATTCCTCTGCTTTCTAGGTACCACCCAGCTGATTGCTCATCTGTGCCGTGGGACTGGGAGCTGCTCTGCTCTGTCATGAATGAGCAGGTGAGAGGGTGAATCTAATATCAGCTGGTAGTGTGTTAAAGGTTAACAGCAAGTTAAATGGCAGCACGTAAAAGTAAACATGGAAAACGACGAGAGGGACAAGAACAAACCCGGATAAATGTTCCCTTGCGATTGATTAATTTGGTCAGAGAAATAGCCAATCAGATTGTCGAGGAGGTGGGTCCAAGCAACTAGAGGAAGTGGGACCACTTTCTCTATAATCTGATTGGCTATCTCTCTGGACCAATCATGTTTCTTTTTGCCCTCAACATTTTTGTGTAAGTAAAACTTGCATGAGCTCTCAATTGCCGCTGTCTCCCATTCTCACACTTACAGATTTCTTACAGAGAATATTCCAGACAAAACCAATAATCGTAGAGCGAGTGAAGGATCAGAAATGCCTAAGAAATTCAGTTATTGGTGGTTTTCAGTGAACACTTGCGTGTTCTGTGAGATATCAGTGACCGTGTGTTTGTTACAGAAGCCTGGTCGGTACATGTCTGAGAGAGCATCCAAGGATCCGTCCAAAAGGCACCAAAGTTCCGTCGTGCGCATGCTTTTGCAGTACGTTCTGCAGACACTGGAGGACGACTTCCACCTCCAGTTGTCCCAGCACAGCCTGTTCTCCTCCATTGCCAGTGCGATGCTTTCCTGTGACAGAAGGTTCTCCTGCGTCAGGTGAGTTTGGCTGCAGTCTTACCATGCAACATATGCCCATAACAAGACAATGTCCCCAACTCAAAACCAAAGGTGGAGATTTCCGGTTCAGAGAGTACAAATCTAGACCAAGATTTTGTTTCATCCAACCGGCTGAGTATAAAGAGTTACAGTCAGAGTACTTAACTGCATGGTTGAAGCAAAATCTTGGTCTGGATTTGTACTCCCTGGGCCTGAAATCTCCACCACTGCTCTAAACATATTAGACTGATCCCTAAACTAATAAATGAATGTTGAATAGCACATTTTAAAGTGTGATGACTTTCTATACTCCGGTGTTTTTAATGGCTAGAAACTGAATTCACAGTTAGGTTAATAACGTTTACAATTATTTGTTTAATTGAACTTTTTTGTCCAAAGCAACATACCAAGTTTGGAATCAGAAAAGCAGTGTTGGCAAACATCTAGCGCCCCAGGAGCGATTAAAGGGGCAGTTCACCCCAGAACTGGAAAAAAGATGTGTTTTAGGAGGGACTTCTATCTGTCCGTCTGCTAAGTTAATCAGCTGTAGAAATTTCAGGCTTCTCTGGAATATAATGGGAGTGAATGGCATTCTTTATATGGGGATTTAAAGCTCCATATAGTACTGTAGAGAAATTCAGCAGCAACGTCTCTTACCAGAAATCATGACCTGGTTGCTCATGATAATCCTCAGCTGAAACTCCTCACACCAATCGTATGACTATGCACATGATGTCACCAGGCATGCTCAAATCTTTTGCGCAGTGATACGATTGCACTAAAGCCTTTCTAAAACATAACTTATAACTTATTACAGTTTTGGGGTGAACTGCACCTTTAAAGGTTAAGACCTTTACCCAAGGTGATATTATTTTTCTAATGACTGCAGGATTCGACCCCAGCCTTCCAGACATAAGCACAGATCTATAACGGGATGAACTGCGTGTGTGTGGCTGGCACCTTTTTAAAGAGCCAGTTTGCATTCGGAGGATGCAAAAATTGTATGGTCTGTCATTGTTCTACAGGGATGTGATTGGTTGGCTGGTCTACGCAGTGAAGAATTCTACAGGTGACCCACAGAGAAATGCCAGTGACCCTGAGGAGGAGATGCTGAAGGAACGGGACGAAAACCTCAAGTATGAATCCTCACAGCTTTCCTCTGCTTTTCATTCATTCGCCCTTATCATATAAGCAGTTTGCTCTTAGGTTCCTCTCTGTCATATTTGAACTAAATTAACTGCGTTACAACTCTAAAATAAATTTAATTGTCGTATGTTTACTAGTCCTACAAAAAATAAATAGCTAGTCTGTTGCTGTTTTCAGCCAAACAGTAGGAACTGTGCATGGGAAAGTTCAGTGACTGCAGTTGCAAGGCCCTTTTTGAGGCTTGTACTGAGGCTTGTATTAGTTAACTCCCATCCAAATGCCCAGCTCTCCTCTCCCAGACCCGCCCCCTCTCCCTCACCGTGTTTGCCACCTCTCTGCAGGGTAGTGTTCCTCCTGCAGAGGATGCTGAATTTGGCCTTGGAGGTGGACCGCTCGCCCACCTGCAGCTCCAACAAGATCTCTCAGGAGCTCTTCCAGACACTGATCAGCATCGTCCCTCTCCGGCAACACAGGTAAGCAGGAGGGGAGGAAGGGTCAGCAGTCGGGTGACAAACTGGCAGCTTTTACAATGGGATCCGTCAGCAAGCGACATCGGTTCTCCTCCCGCATTACAGGAAAAAAGGAGTCTTTCTATTCCCATTTCCTTTTATCCTGCCTTCCATTGCTCCTTTATCCCCTCTTCTATAACTGCGTATCCTATACAGGTTTACAGAGTCTTCAGCCTGTCTCACATAGCACAGGGGACACCCTAGACAGGATACCAGTCCAACACAGGGCACACATTCGCACTTACTATGGACAATTTAGATACAGAAGTCCACTTAAAGTGTGAGCCCTTAGACCACTGGGGGGGGGAAACAAGGTACCTGGCGGAAACCCACCCAGATATGAACATGCAAACTCCCCACACACAAGGAAATGGCCTCCTGCATCAGTAGGTGTTGCATATTCTTTGCAATATGCAGGACACAAACATTATTTTCCCTCAACTATTTATTTTCATAATATTTTACTGTACCTGTGACAGGATGACCAGCGGAGGAGCAGACAAAGAGAGCCCAAGTAGAAGTAGACAGAATAATATTGTTTATTTTATTTTTCTTCTTTTCTTAAAAAGGATATGAGTGGCCAGACTATGCTTAAGAGCTCTGGCTCACATCAGCAGAGAGAGCGAGCGAGAGCACGATTCACCAACCCCCACAACCTTCCACTCTCCCCCTATACTGAGGCACTGGGCCTAATACTGACCAAGGCGAACTGTAGCCCCTCCCTCAGGTTAGCCCCAATAAACAAAATAATCAATTAACCAAATAACAAAAATCAAACAAAACAATAAATCAAACAAACAAACGAATCATACCAAAACATACAAAATAATTATACTACATAAAAATACATTATAATATCACTAGAAACAGCAGAAGGACCAACACACAAAACACCCCCGTCACATTGGACTCTTCCCTTGGCCCTACGGTAAACCCCTCTATTTACCTGAGTTAGACCGATCCCCTGGTTTCGCGTCCGAAACCAGGAAGTAGCAGCCACAACGTGATATTGGTAAGCTAAACAGAATATGAAAAAAAAAAAATTCGGCATTTTTACCAATAAATATGAATGATCTTTAACAGCCAGTGTGTAAATTGCCTCCCTTGATACCATAAAAAGTTAACACAGATGAAAAATGAGTAAAAGAGAGTTTTGGACATATAATTGGCAAATGTTTGTGCCCACATAACTGCAACTAGTAACACCGGTAGGCCTTTCCCTGTGTACCAGAGACTATGCTTAGCACAACATACTATGTTTATTTAAAGTCGTGGTAAATGGTAATATATTGATAGATTAAGATTAAAGATTAAACCGTACACCTGGAAGAGTGGATGAGTAGTAACACAACCAGTGTCAGGACAGCATGTTAGAAAATGCCGGCAAATGGCTGCCTGCACACTGCTTGGCAGCGTAAGCGTCACAGCTCACCCTGTGACAGTACCCATTATTTAGAGTAATTGTAGTAATGGGAAATTAGTCAAAAATAATCATGATCAACCTTAGAATACCATAAAATATATGTATAATCAAGGAAGTAACACAGGGTAGACAAAATTCTAGAGACAATCCTTGGAAAAGAAAAACATTGAAGTAACTAAATCAGAGTCACAATGACAGTGGATTTCTCTAGAAATACACCCACTGATGCTGGAGGAGCAGACAGCCCACCGAGCCTCTCTGTCCAATGCCGAGTCTCATTTAAAGAGGATGCTTCAGTTAGCTGTCCCTTGTGCTCCTGTCCTCTCAGGTTGCTTCTGCTGGAGACGCTGGACAGCAGCCTGCTGAGGTGTAAGGTGCTGGAACTGCTGCTGCAGAACTCCTGTCTGCACAAGAGCAACACACCTATGTCTCTGAAGCTCCTGCTGCACTTCTTTCAGAACGCCATGCCAACCACTGACCCCACGGCAAGTGCCCCGCTTCAGCGAATCCTTTCCCCCAGGGCCCTTTGCTTACTGGTATCCCAGGGCACAGTTTAGAGGTTCAGTTCACTCGCAGCTCACATTTCCCGCTTTTTTTTTTCTTCTCCATCTTCCAGGATGGGGCTATGAAATGCTCGAGCTGGAATGAGCTTGTCCAGCTGCTGTGGATGCTGTTGCTTAGCTACGAGGAGGTGAAGGAGGGTAAGAATGGGTAACAAGGGAGAGTTCGGAAAGAGCTTTCATTAGGAAGACGTGAACGTGAAAAGATACAAGCACACAGGCTCGGTTGTAGCAAAAATGTTGCATGTCAATTTCAGTGAAATTCACAGGTCGCGTGATGCTGTGTCTGGCTGGCCGTCGTAGGTCAGATGTGCTTGATGATGGATGACCAGTCAGTGTGTCCACATTTTTGGTTTGGTTGCCATGACAAAGCTACCGTCTCCAATATCAATTCACCATCATGTCTCTGCCGCAGGTCACCTACGAGTGTCCATAACCGAGCGAGCAAGATACACCCGACCCCCGATCCAGACTGTGAACGATCAGATCACACGGGCCGTGGTGCAGGAGGCGGCCAATGATTTCCGCTTTCAACTGTCAGCTGATTTGGGCGCCTCTGTTCCCCCCCAGCTGGAAAAATTATTTTCCTCTCTTTTGGGTTACCTGCTGGATGCATGTCAGTAAAGATATATTTACCTGAAAAAAATAGCATAAAGAAATCATTTTATTGCAGGGAGAACTGTGGCTTTCCTATAGCAGAGGTTACTAAATTTTATTTTATTTTTTCCCAAGTAAAATTACCAATGCTGCCGGTATGTTGTTAACATAACAAATTCAGTTTTTCTGCTGCATTTTTGCTTTGTAGGTGGATGGGGAAAAGAACAGATAGTGAAGCTAATGGAGGCCGAAGCTTGGTATAGAGCAGGGGTATCTAACTCCAGTCCTGGGGGGCTAGAGCCCTGCTCATTTTCGGTTTCCCCCTCATTTTACACACCTGATCCTCAACTACTTGTGCCAAGTACCACACAGTTCTTGAGCTAAATCATTTGTGGTGGAACAGTGAAAGAACTACACAGGTCTCTGGCTCCCCAGGACTACAGTTTGACACCCCTGATGTAGAGAGAGATTTTTTAAAATGTTTTTATTGAGACAATGAATAATTCATGTCTTTGTTTTTCCTACCAACTTATTCAAAGAATCAGCCCCTTACACCTTTCATACACCTCAGTCAGCTTACGGTGGGACACTTTTCTGATGGGTAATATGCTGCACGGCATGATGGGAAGGGGCGGTGTTCATGCATACTCAATCCCATTGCCCCATGCACCATAATATTGTTTTCATTTTGCCTTCTATGACTCATTTTCACAGAAATGAAAGTGAAAATAGTAATACAGTGGCAGTGCCCCTCTTTGTATTCATTGAGTAATTCCACTTGAGAGAGAGATGAGTAAATTGTATCAATTGTGAATGTGACATTTCAAAAGCCTCGATTTGAGGTTGATTTCTCTAAATTAAAAAAATGTAAAAATACCTTTGTAAATACCTGTTAATGTTTTTTTGTTTCATTTTGCCCTCTTTTGTACATCTGCAGTTTTATTTTTTTAAGTGCAAATACTCACTTTCAGTTAAATAAAAGACCTTGCTGATTTTATAAATCATTAGACGTAGGCGTTGTCTGTATATGGTTTTTGTGGATTTCCTTCCTCCCCACAGCACTGGTTGTGTGGCTGTGTAAACACCTCCAAATGAGCAACCCCCTGCTTAGGATGCACTCTGCCCCTTACTGCACTGTGGAAAGGCGCATAATTACCTCACAGCTGAAGCATTTTAGCTAAAGGATAAACAACAGGTTGTATTCCCCTGGAGGTGTTACATTTGACATTTACACATCCTATACTCTTACACTAATAAGAAATGTGTAGTTCAGTATTAATGTATGTTATTAGTAGTTTAATATTTAAAGTTTAAAAAAATCTAGGAGCATTCTCCCTTGTTAAATTGAGGAGTTAGGCTTCCAGTTGCGTTGTTTACGCTTCACTTCCAGCCCAGAACTTTCTCTTCAGTTGGCTGAGGTTCCCCATCTTTAGATGGGTTACACTGCATAGCCATTAGGGTGGATGGCAAATTGTTTCTCTGACAGGGAAACTTCTGGTCCACGCTAAAATCGGACATTCAGAAAAAGGAACCATCCACAGAGATGGCTAAGAACACACTCGGAGGACCATTGTTGCCTAGGCTAACATTTCAAACCACTGATTCCCAGGTGCGGACAGCTTTTTGAAATTCCTCAACAAACACATAAACCCCTCACCCCTGACAGCTTCATAGCTTGTTCTGGCCTGGCCGTAATTCAGTACCTTACACATGTATGTATAGTACAAATATACGTTTTCAGAGCAATGAATATAGTCCAAGCAGTTTCAAGGATGACCAACACTTAAATGGTCTTGTATGGGCAGTACAATGGCCTAGTACTTAGTATTGGAGATGTGTGGCTCAGCAGACTAAGCCTGTGTGTCTGTTATCAGAAGGTTAATAGGTTATATTCGGGTGAATAGTCACATAGTATGTGTGTGTGTGTGTGTGTGTCTCATTCAGAGCAAGATGAGGCAGGCAAAATAGATTTTTTCCCACAAGTATCAATGCTACATAATTTATTCATAGCATAGTCCCTAGCTCTATGTGTGTGAAGTTTGCATGTTTGTCCCCCAAACCAAAAACACGCCATCAGAAGAATTACCATGATTGTATGGGCAATGCTCTGTGATGAACTAGTAAGCAACCCAAAGACTCACTATGTCCCCTTGTACTCGATAAGCAGGCATGACAGAGTGATGAATGAAGAAATTGTATTGTGCATTTAAAAATTATTACAGTAATAAAGTTACCAAAGGATTAGCTTCCTTTCTCTACATAATACTGATTCATTCTTTTGTCAAATTGACTTTGATAACTATTAGATTCCTGTCTTTGTGTTTACATTGTGTAGGTTTGCAAATGTTCATGTGTCACAAGGAATGATGAGAGGGAGGTGTTTGAGCTAAAAGAGATTATAGCTATATCAGTTATGTTTGGAAGAGGATGCAAAGAGAGCTGAACTCCCCTATAGCTTGATATTCTTGCAAATTTTAACTGGTTCTTGAGGATATTACCACTCTGGGAAAGCCCTATATTCCTGTCGTCTCCCCCAAACTGTCCTTCCATGACAGATCTCCTACCTCCTTATGGATGCCATGACCACTGGGCGTGTCCCTTCATTCCATTAAGACACAGATACATTCAGTGCTGGTTTGATTTTTTTTCCAGAGTAAAGTTGCTCCTGCTAAAAGTGGAGCGTTGAAGTAACCATGCTTTGCTTTTAGGTGCGACTGAAGTGGGCATCAAGGCCTAAAACTTCATATTCTTCAATATTCATTGAGCAAATGTGATTCTGTCTCTGATGATGGCACTAAAATAACTACGACCTACCCCCCATTTCTTTTAATTACAGTTTAGACACCACACCAAGACATCACACCGCACCACACAGAGGGAAGGGGAGGGGTGATTAGCCACTCACCCCCGCCCCCCCGCCCCCCGCTCATTATTTTAATTGCTTTTTAGACATACATC
>JAABNY020000002.1:19805463-19815599 GCA_015164015.2 Brevimyrus niger | reverse complement strand
TATGGACGACACTGCAGTTGTGACCCATGGGCCGGCTACTTTGAGCAGCTGTTTAAAGCTGATCCTCTGGCTATGGCAGATCCTCCGGCTATGATCCTCTGGGTCCACAATTCTCAAGGCTGGTCTTCCAATCAGCTCTGAACCATTCAGTCTCACTGAGATTGTATGAGTGGTGAATCAGCTGGGGGTAGGGAAGTCCACGGGGATCTGTGGTATCCCGGGGTGAACTTCTCTAGGCTAGGGGTAAGGCTGTCTTCCGGGCCTTGTGGGCATTTTTTGCTTCGATTTAGGAATCAAGCATCATCCCAGCTTACTGGAAAACAGGACTTGTAGTCCCTATCTGGAAAAGGAAGGGTGATCTGTGGGAACTACAGGGGGATAACACTGCTTCCAATGCTTAACAAGATCCGTGATCACTTGCTTGTCTGTCAGCGACAGGAGCAGTCTGGTTTTATGCCTAGGAAGTCTACCGTCAACCACATCCTGGCACCAGTGTAAGTGCGAATATCGGCAGAGGTTCTTTGCAACCTTTGTCGATTTTCGTAAAGCGTTTGACTCAGTTGACTAAGTTGCCCTGTGGGAGAATCCTGAGACTTCCTGGGATCCTCCTGAAGTTGCTGGATGTTATGGCTGGCCTGTATACTGGTACTGTGAGTGCTGTGCAGAGTGGAGGGAGAACTTCCCTGTTCTGCCCAGTAGATTCCAGGGTTTGCCAGGGATGTGTTCTCGCTCTTACTCTGTTCAATGCAGTGTTGGGCAGGGTCAAAGGCTTCAGCAGTTGTGGAGCATCTGTTGGTGAAAAATTCACTGATCTTTACTTTGCCAATGATGCTGTGATCTTCTCAAAGTCAATGGAGGCTTTGATCGGGGCTTGTGAGAAACTGAGTGAGGAGTCTGTGTATTTGGGATTGTGAATGTCCTAGATAAAGACCAAGATCCAGGCCTTTAATGACTTCTTAAGCACAGCCATCAGTAGTATGTCTGTTTGCAGGGAGAATGTCGACCTTGTCGACAGATTTATTTACCTCGGCTGTGACATTCATGTATCTGATGACTCTTCCGATGATGTCAGCAGATGAATTGGAAGAACATGGGGGGTCATGAGGTCACTGGAAAGGGGTGTGTGGCATTCCTGATATCTTTGCAAGAGGACGAAGGTCCAAGTCTTTAGAGTTCTGGTGCTCCCTGTCTTGCTGTATAGCTGTGAGACATGGATGCTATCCAGTGAACTGAGATGAAGACCGCACCCCTTCAGTACTGTGTCTTTGGAGAATACTTGGGTACTATTGGTTTGACTTTGTGTCGAATGAGCGGTTGCTACAGGAGTCCTGAATGAGGCACATTACCCGCATTGTGAGGAAGCATGGTGAGGTTTGCAGGATCCTTGTTTCTGAGGACCTGACGGGCTAGACCAGGCTGAGGGAATGCCCATATAACCCCTCGCTGTAGCAGATGGATGACCATTTCTTTAGGATGGGACTGGACCTTGTCTGCCTGGGGCGTCGCCAACTGGGATCCCAAGGAATTTTGCCATGTGCTGGGTGTGGCAACACGTTGCATCAATGCATGCACCCCAACCTGACCTGACCAGTTTATTCTTTATAGTCACGTATTATTTAATATTACTTGTTCTGTATTTTGTATATATGTCTTTATTCCCCTCTACCTCATCCATTTTACCATTGCTTTCTATATGTGACAAGTATGTCATATGCCCCCTGTCAGTTTTGTATATACCTGTACATCTCTATATTTGGACATACCGATATATTTCCATATATTACAGACCATATATACCTTTCTGGTTTCTGTCCATGCTCTATATTTCTGCAATAAATTGCTTGTTTGGCAATAAAGTTCAATCTGAATCAGAAAAACTGTTTTGCTGCTCTTCTTGAATTTTCTCAGAATACAAAATCATTGTGCACACACATTTGTATTAATATCTTTGTGGGGACCATCCTTTCATTTCTATGGGAAAAACCCTAATCCCAACAATGAAAACCTTAACCATAAGTAACCAAACAAAATACAAGACTTTTGACATGTTTAGTTCTTTGATTGCAGTTACTTTAAAAAAAAATGTTTCTCCTTGTGGAGACCGAGAAAATGGTCCCCACAGGATCAAAATAACAAGATTCCTATGGAATTATATATCCCCCACACACACACTTGATATTATTAAATAAAACTATATGTAAGGGCTACGCAGGAGGGTGTAATATTTTATGCCAACCGATTAGTCCCTTAATTGACTGGAATACGCCTAACTGCCGCTAGACCGCGACATTCTACCCAAACAATCGTGGCGTGCGCGCTCTCGACCGCCCGGCCCCGCGTTCCTAGCCAATGGCGTCGAGCGCCGTTATCGTGTAGTCGAGAGCGCGCCCTGGCTACAGCCGCCATGATGCGCGCTCACCGTTCGTGAGACAAAGGGAAGCGGGCGCCGCTCGTCCACTCGCCTCTGCGGATTCTGGAATGCGTTTGCAGGTGAGGAGACGCCTTGGACCGAACGGGATGCGGGCGCGGACACGCCAGGAAAGGGAGCGCGCACGTTTACGGGTTCCTGCCTTTGTGTTGTTTTCCGTATGTGAAGGGGACGGAGTTAGTGGCTTGGTCTAGCTGTTTAACAGCGCAGGTTAGCTGTTCCGCGGAAATTGCATTGTCCTTGCGAGGGATACCTGGTTCCTAACGAGGTTTGTAACTGACTCTGGGAGGAAAAGAAAGCCCCGAAAAAGAAGGCGTCCTGCTGACGACTGACGAAATGCCTAACGGAGTCCTTCGCGTGGCCGAGCCTCGCGCATCGGTCTGATAAACGTTGAGATGGACTGCTGCCGATCCGGGAAAAACAAACAAGTCTGTCTGTCCGGGAACTCGGCTTCTTCGCCAACTCAGTGGTAAACTACTAAACTACTTCTCGGCACCATCTCCGTAGACACAGAGCCATGGCTGGAGTTAATGGTACAACGCTTTAGCGGGGTAACGCTGCGTCGTTGTTGCTGTTAAACGCGTTGGGGGACGCTTCGTCCTGGCGGGTTGAGCCCCCTCGGCGGCTCGCTTTACGTTGTGCAGACCCAAGGAGCGCTTTTCTTACCTGGGAGACTTGTCTTCCACTGGGTGCTTTAGTTTTGGAATAAACTACACAATTCGGCGCCGGAGTGTGTGCGTACGTGCTGCTGACAGACACCTAACCGTGTTTGTTTGTTTGTTTTGATGCGCGCCCCCGTGTCCCCGCCGACACTCTTTAGAGGCCTGGCTCTCGCCGAGGATGCTTCGCCGTCCCGTTATCGTGCCCGAGGAAAAGGGGCATGGGGGGCCGCGGTGACTGACAGGCGGGTGCTCCAATGATACCGAATCCCTCTGCTACACGCACTTGTTTCCCGGGTAGGTCTGTGTTAGGCGCGGATGCCGGAGCCCCGATTGCACCGTAACCTCGCTATATGAACGGGTTGTGTATATCGGATGAATCGGTAAGGTGAGTGCAGTAACGAACACGGGTTACGTGTTTGCCTTCGTTTACTGAAGGTTTGGCCCAGCACGACCCGACCTGCTGAGTGTTTACATAACGAGCTTACTCTGCATACCATCCAAATCGGGACCGAGGTTGTCACTCAGAAGAGACCCGACCACGTTCGGGGTTTGTTTTACAGGCGCCTGTCATATAGAGATGCTGCAAAAACTGTTTTTTTGTCTCTTTGGTTCACAGTAAGGGAAGGGGTGCTGATTGCCCCTGATGATTTTTACATAGGAAATGCAGAATGTTTGTCGTAACTGCCATATAAATTTGTGTGTTGTGGCTACAGCAATCAAAATGCTCTTGGTATATTCAGTGTGTGGCTTTAAATGATGATGTTTACTGGGACTGTGGCTGCAACTAAATAATCAATTATAACCAGAATTTTACAGTCCTTTCATGGGTGAAATGCTTTTTTTCTGATGAACCTGTCCCTCATTTTGTTCTTTTTAAGTCTGAGTGCCCACAACACAGGGCAGATGCTGGTTGTGTGGTCTAGGGACTGGCCTCTGTCCGGAGAGCACATATTTCCCAGGTGGATTGGAGGTTCCAGCTGGGTAGTGGAGAGCCCTGTCAGAAAACCGGGGGCAGGGGGGGGGGGGGCGTGTTGCGAAAGGCCTGTGTATTCCTGCCAAGAAGTGGTGGTGGGTAAAGGCCGTGATGAC
The DNA here is from genome assembly GCA_015164015.2 of Brevimyrus niger. Classification (NCBI taxonomy): domain Eukaryota; kingdom Metazoa; phylum Chordata; class Actinopteri; order Osteoglossiformes; family Mormyridae; genus Brevimyrus; species Brevimyrus niger. The sequence goes on along the minus strand of JAABNY020000002.1, from coordinate 19,811,420 downwards.
CTCTTCTACCCATGAACACCTGGTGCTGCTTAAACTGCTGCTCTCTGACACTGGCACTACTGTCAGCATTGTCCCTTATTGATTTTTTTTTAATTCTTTTTTTTTTTATAGTAACATGGTGATTCATTTCAGTGAAATGCATATATGCTTTTATTTGGCTCTAGTCTCCCTTGCAGAAGCTGCTGATTACTTGGCTAGAAGTGCATTTATATTAGTCTTATTAATATACACACTTTTGAAGTCTGAAATTGAAAGCTCAGAGACCTTCATTTTGCCTACTCTACATTTATGGGCCAGCCTTGCATGGACCATCTGTCCTGTCTGTGCCTGGTGCTTCCTACAGGGTTCATTTATGCCTCTGTTTATTCTTCTGATTTTTTTTTTGTCATGGCTTTTTTTTTGCTTGGATTTACGAAGTGCTCACTGAGGAGTGCTGGTTAAATATTAACGAGATAGCTTAATTAAGCTTTTACTTGGCAGTGCATGTAAAGGTCTTGTGGCATGTACCATAAATGGAAGTAATTATCTGTAATTTATTTACCTCAGGAAAAAAAGCTTCATGCATTGGAAGTCTATGGTGAACAGAATATAACTGTAAATGTGTTATTGTTCCTTAACCCAGTGCACATAATCCTAATCGTCAAAAAAATGTTCAGCTTTGATTCCACCGCTCCATTAGGAAGCTGGAAATGTCTCGTTATCTGCTTTAATTTTATAGAATGGAGCGGATGCAAGCAGTCGATAGCAGAGCCGAATGCTGAAATCTGAAGCGGCTGTGGTAACGTGGAGAACAGATTTTCAGTCAGGGCTTTCAAAGTTGTAGTGACCTGGAGCTCATTATAATGGAAAAACATCCTCTAATTGGGACACCATGAATCTCTATTTAGGTAACTTCTTTGAGGTATTTTTCTCAGCTAAAATGGACATGGACTGTTCCTTGAGGCCCGCTTTAAAACAGCATCTTTGTTGCAATTTATACTTTAAAAGAGACTCCCTGCTGACCTTCCCGTTTGGAGTTTTCCCATGAATGCTTGGTGATAAACAATGTGCAACAGTTAAAAAATTATGGTAAAACTTTTACTGGGAATTGAATCAGTCTTGCATCTGGCAGTCTGATCCATATTGTGTGTTAAAGACTACTAAACAACAACAATAGGTGCTGTCCTGGGCTAATTTCTACCATAGATATCAGGAAGAACAAGTTGACGAGTGATGAATTTTAGTCTTCACCCTATAGAAACATTATAATTGCATTTTTGAGTGCATGTATTATATTTATTAATGATATCTACGATATGGGACTCTTAAAAACAGAAAGTAATGTGGTGGGCGAGAGTGCTTGTACAGTTCTTCATGTCGGGAAAGACCTTAAGTGTTTAGGTCACACATGTCCGAGCAATTAATAAACTTAGCTTCTGCCCAGCTTTAATTTGATCTATTTCCTCTAAATGTTCGTGTTGATAGCTAATCAGGATGCATCCTTCTGTTTTTTAGATCTTAAACAATGGATGGTGATGAACACCCGTGCAATAAGGAATTTTAAGAGCATTCAAACTTTAGAGGGTGTTTCATGGATAGGTACCAGGGCAGGCACAGCCTCTGCTGTTGTGTGTGAGGTGGGACGGTGGAAAGTGTATCTGACAGGGTGGTTAGTTGTACTCTTCATTGGTTATTTTTGCACGTTTTTTGGCATGATGCACAGTAACTTATTTTCTGGAAATGAGTGCACATGGTTTTACCTGTGTTTGTGTACATTTTGCAGCTTGTAGAACTAAAATATGCCTGTTTCAGCACAGAAGGCATAAATATATAGGTTTCACTCGTAAAAATGGCATCCTCGCTGTTCTCATGCTTGGCTAGTGAAGACTCTGAAAGCATGTTGCAGTTTGGGGATTACTCTTCCATCCATGGCAGTCTAATCTCTTTTCAAATGTCTCCATCCTTCCCACCTAGCTAGATGTGTACACGGTGTCCTGCTGCAAGTCCTCAGGCTACACGCTGTCCACAGCTTACCACAGTTGTATTAATTTTGGATGGTGAGCCGCCTCATCTGGTGGTTCCAGTGCCGATCTGGTGCTGACTATAACAACTCCTAAACCCTGGGGAACTCCAGCTCCCAAGGGCTGGAGCTGCCTGCTCTATAGACAAACCCCCAGCGTGTGCTGTACCTGAGAGGTTTGCTTCTTGCTATTCTGCTCCATGAGGAAGCTAGTTGGAGAGAATTGCTGTTAGGGTTGGTTGTTTACATGAACAATATTTAAATGTGGGGTTTCTTTTCTGCCTTTAAATGTATGCGGCTACTCCTACTGCCTGAAAAACAGACTTGGTGGCACTTAGTCCTCTTCCTCCCACCGTCTTTACATAACTGGCTAATGTTACTCTTCACGTTTTGCTAATTCCCTTATTTTTGGATTTTTGCCTAATAACACTGCATGCTCTTAAATTTGCTCCAAGGTAATGGAGGGAATAGTCCGTGTACAATTCATCAAAGGTCAAGCAGACAGACTGGAAAATTACTGGAGCTTGTGGAGGAGAGAGAGCGGTTTGAGGGAAATGCAAATATGGCATGCTTTTTTTTTTGTTTTTTAGCCAGATGTTCCATGTGATCACAGGCGAAGGCTGCTTCATGCCCTGGTGAAGTGTGGTGGCAGCGGTGTGCATGTGTGTTTGTGTAATGTTGGGGGAAGTGAAATCTGAGTGGAGACGTTTCCCACTGATGCTCCTGTCCAAACCGATTGCATAGCTTACTGTTAAAGTTTTGGGTATTTTTGCCAGACCTGGTCTGTTTTCAGATGTTCTTGAGAAATAAAGATATAGAGCTTCACTGGGAGTAAAAAATTATGACCAGTTTGGCCTCAGCATGTCTGACTGTCACTGTTAGCAACTGGCTCACAACAGCAACCCTCCAGTTAGAAATGTAAAGGTTTGGAAAAGTTAATGATAACATTTTTGAGGAAAGGTATAATATAGTTCTTGTGTAGGGCTAGCTTCTTGTAGACCCTGGTAAAATTTTATCATTGCAGTATTCATGTCATTAATGGAATTGGAAAAGTAGGTACAGAGAAATTACATGTAATAAATTGAGTAATAATAAGTAATAAAATCAATTTTCATAACACATCGTCCTGCACTGTAAATTTGAATTAATCGATAAAATCAATTAATCGCCCACCTCTAGTCTGAACACTTGTAACATAAGCATTACATCAACATTTTGCTCTTGGATTCCCTCAGCTTTACAGTCAATTTACTGTACATTATATCTGAATAGCAGCACACACAAACTTCAGTGTGGTGCACTCCCCAAACCAGGTTCCCCCCCCCCTCAGGATGGGGTTTAATGTCTTCCTAATGAGTGCTTTAAAATCAGAATGACGGCGCACTAAGGACTTGCAGAGGCTGCCAATTGGGACTCCTTACAGCTGGCTCTGTAGAGAACCAGCATCTGCATGTTCCTTTAGATGGCTCTGTTTAATTGCTTTACTGTTGACTCTGCTGGAACCTATTCAACCTTGTCTCATGCTTATCTTTTACAGCTTTTTAAAGCAACTTTGTGTATGCATTCTGGTTGTTGCTGTCATAATTCATCCTTGTACCCGTTCACCTCTATTCAGTCTCACCCCCCACCCCTCCAAAGTGGAGTACAGTGGGGTGTGTTCACCGCTCACCATACTCACACACACGCCTCTGAGCAGTCTGGCTGCTTTTCTATTTCAGTATGCTGCTCAGTTCTGTCATACCATTGGTTTGTATGTTTGTCTTGGTGCTTGATTGTTTTGTAATGGGTCTGGGTTTGGATAAACATATGGACAATCAACAAATATATACACGTATGTGGGAGAGTTCCAGTGCAAAGCGAATATCATGTACAGGCCTAAGAAGTGGGGAAATGGTCAAAATACAGTGGTACCTCGGTTCTCGAACTTAATCCGTTCCGGACTCCAGATTGAATCCTAAAAAGTTTGAGTTCTGATCAAGCTTTCCTAATTAGAAATAATGGAAAGCCAACTAGTTGGTTCCCGGGCCCCCAAAATGACACCTAATTTTTTTTTTTTGTTTGTTTGTTTGTTTGTTTTTTTCATGTAAAAACAAAATGAACAGAATAAAACAAGAAGAACATTTTTTTTCTTGATGGCTTCCAAAACAAAGATCTTATCTCAACATTACCCCTGTCCTGCCCCGATCGTCCGCTCCTTCTGTTTCCCATGCCCCCTTGTTAACCTCGTGTTGGATCCCCATGTGATCAGCTGTCTCAGTTTTTTTCCCTCAGTCCAATCATTGGGTGCATTCAACTTGCTTGCAGCGCTGTCTTAAAGCGACACATTCTAATCCTGACGCAATGCATTATGGTTAAATGCATTGCGACCACTCACCCAGCTGCACAAACTGGAACTGTCTCTGGACACTGGAACCTGGTAAAATAAAGTTTAAATAAATAACATAAAAGGTCTAATAGTACACGCAAGTTAGTGGTTTATTTATTGTTAGTTACTGTAATGTGGCACTGCTTTATTTAATAATCATCCAGTCTGTGAAGAAGGCATTCAAGTAAGAATTGCATTGTTGTATGAATCATTTCCTGGCGCTTACAATTTATATTAGGTCAGCATTCACAGTTCGACTTCTAATATTCAGATCGAGTTCTAGGTCAAACTGGTTTGTTCAACTTTTAAGAAATTTGAGTTTTAGTGAGTTTCGAGAACCGAGGTACCACTATATATAATATACACTGCAAACAACAAAAGTAAGTGATGACCATTACACAGAAGTAAAAGAAAAGTCCAAAGGATGAGTGAGTGAGTAGATTACATCCATGATGATTGGGGCTGTAATGGTACACACATTCATCATGTATCATTTGGTACATCATATTCTGTTTGATACAAGCTGAAATTAATTTGTCATGGGTGGAACTTGAATTCGCAAGTAGATGTTTAATGTGTAAAACATTATGCTAAATGTAGTTGTGACTTGGTTACTTCTAATGCTTGTTACAGTCAGTGATAATTTGCAGTTTGAACGTTTTGGTTTCTCAATCAATCACACCAACACTGGAGTTCTGGCTCCATTCTACCAAACTTCTGTTTGTTATTGGAATTGCATTCAGCAAGCTAACTTATTTGAAATGATGACTTTCGAGTGTATGACCGGAGGAAGACGCAAAGAGCCACAGCTCTCCTTGTGGCGTTAATGTGCTTTTGGCAGAACATTTATTCTGGGTTAAAAAAAAAGGTTATTAGGGACGTTAATCGCTATAGATATGTGACCATACTTGGTAGTAGAGAACAAGGGATTTAGTTCGTTATAATTATAATATAATTTTGAATTTAATACTTATTTTACATATTTTACAATGTGCAAATATTTAGATACTTTGACATTCATTGCCTTTGATATACAGCTGTTCTTAATTGTGTTTGTAGTTTTAATGTTATTAAATATTATTTTTTAAGAAGAAAATGAAATTATAAATTCTGTTTATCCTACTGTACTGAAATTGCACCACCGAATTATGAACCCAAAACCGAGGTTAGTACCAATTTGTGAACACCCCTAATAATGATGGATGAAGCAGGTGTACCAGACAGTCTGTAGTGGGTGATGCAGTTGTTGGTCTTGGCTGAGTGATGGAAATGGTATAAAAAGCACAGTAATTGTAATGATTACAGTATGGTTTGGAGATCAAAGATGCTACAGGCAAAAGACAGTGAATTCCAGTGGCTCTGACCTGAAACTTTCCTTCAGTTTTCTTCCTTATTTCACACTTACCTGATATCAGCTCTTACCTTCTAAATTTTTGGTATGCAGACCAAAAGTAAAAGACCTGGGTGTAATCTTAGACAGTAACTTGTCCTTTGAAAGCCACAACTGCAATATCACAAAACAGCCTTTTTTCACCTTAGAAATATTGCGAAACTAAGGAGCATTTTATCTATTTCTGATGCAGAAAAGCTGGT
>JAABNY020000002.1:19791274-19805363 GCA_015164015.2 Brevimyrus niger | reverse complement strand
TTGTAAAGCTGCTTTGAGACAATGTACATTGTTAAAAGCGCTATATAAATAAAAATGACTTGACTTGACTTGACATTTTGGTATAGTGGAAATGTAACAGAGATTATGGGCACCACCTGCCTTTTTTGAGGATACAGGACTAGAGGTCGACCAATATATCAGCAGGCCGATTATATTGGGCCGATATTTTGAATTTTTTTTCTCATAGGCCGATATCCGAGTGTAGTTCGCCTATTTACAGTGTTATTGTTGCTGTGGAACACGTGACCCATGCTGCCTTGTGCAGGACCCCATCCAAAAGTTTTGGGAGAGTCCTGGGAGAAAACAACAAGGCTTAAATTCTGATCTTTCAAAGACCTATTTATTGAACTAGTTTGCTATGAAATGTTGCTTTGAAAGAAAATGTGAGTGCTTTATAAAGAGTATGCAAATTACGCTGTCGGGAACTGGGGTAATGATAATGAGCCGTTAACCAACTGTTGCTTACAGGTAACGTTAAGGATCATTGATTCTGACAGAGTTTGGAATTCTGATGCTGCTATTTTTTTTGTTTACCAGTTGTATTGTGTTTTTCGTTATTTAGGTTTATATTAATTTACACAAGTCAGTATTCAATAAATGCTAAGGTGAGATTTTCTGTATCATTTGTTATTATTAGTGTGATATTTTACCATGCAAATAGAGGGGAAAACGTCCAATTATCGGGCAAATAAATTAGCATCATATACATCGGCCATCGGCTGACCCTGACTCTTAAATATCGGCATCAGACATTGAAAAACCCACGTCGGTCGACTTCTGCACAGGACTACTAGTCTCAGCTGGCACCACCCTTAGTGAACCTAGTTGTATTGTTTATATGTGGTGATAGAATTTGCCCCCCACTTTTAGCTGGATCTCAAGGGGGCGAACCATAATATGGTCTTAAGTTCACCGCATTTATTGTCTCTTTTCTTTCCCACCTTTACCAATAGATCGGGTTCCGTAATTGTGGGGAATAAAAATGGTGATACTCCCATTAAACTGGTAAATAGATGTGTATTCTGTATCTGACTTGTTCTTTTTCATAAATACTACTTTTTGCCTGTTTCATTGCTTAAATCACTTCATATTTGTATTCTCAGTCCCCTGAGTAACTCCTGTAAGAGAGACTTTCTCCCTGTTGACTTCCTGTAATCAAACCGTCCTCTGTTCCCTGGGGTCATTCCAACCTGCTCAGATTCAGACCAAGTTTGCTAAACCTGCTGTGTTCCAGTTTAAGCTGTTCGCTGAGTGTGCAGTGTTTGTACCAATTCTCAGACAGCTGCCTTGGTTTAGTCTTTGCTATTAGATTGTGTTCTGTTTTAACAACATTAAAAGCACATGTCAGCCACTTCTCCCCACTCTTCAATATGTCTCACCTTGTGGTGCTGAATAACAGGCATCTATGAGGAGACCCTAATCTGGGTAACTTCTGAACACATTCATGACAGATGCCAAAGAGGTTTTTTTTTTTTTTTTTTTTTTTTTTTTTGAGTAGTACTTTCTGGTGTATGACACGCAAAGACAGTGCCACTCTAGGCTTTGTTTCTAATTGGCTGCTTAGACACTAGGAACAGAATTTAAGCATCTCTTTTTCTCTCTCTCACACACACACACACACACACACACAGTGATGTGGTTGAGGGCTGCCTGGTGATGCTGTTATGAGCGCCTGACAGTGACAGCTGTACACACTGAGCATTCTTTCGCTGGATGTGGATTGATGGTTTTGAGTGTTTGGTGGCAGCACTGCTGGGAATGTAATGCACAGATGTGGCCACTTATTATGTCTGACTGAACTGTGAGCTGTCTCACAGGCTTGTGTGGACAATATTAGGAAATACACTGTAGATTTAATCTCTTGAATGTCAATTATGCAAGAATTTTCGATGCCTTTATATCCCACAAACTAAGGGTCACAGCATTTTCAAAGTATCTTAGATTTACGGTCTTTGTACTTTTTAGCACCTGACTGTATTTGGCACAGAAAAGTGACATCAGGCTGGCCTCATGCCTCAAACACGCAGGCCTGCATTCTCATGGGAATCCAGAAGAGCTGAGCAGCTTTTAAGACTGAATCAAACACGGGTTCCTTGTCAGAGTAGACCAGGTGCTGATAGCAACAGCGTGATATTTATCCCTCTCCATCCCCACTCATCTGTGACTCAAATGCCAAGTGTGGGTCAATGGGGTTTGGGGTAGGGTGACATTGATGGGGGGTTTACAATGCTCCATAAATTGCAGCTTAATTTATTCTGTGGTTGTCCCGATGGTTCTTAAATAGCTTCATTTTGGAGGTGGTTCTTTTTTTTTTTTTTTCTTCCCAATTTATGTTTCATGTCCCTCCTCCCTGCACACCCAAACTGTAAACATAGCACAGAAAATCAAGTTAAGCAGCACGGTGATTTAATTTTTTGCCCACGTTCATGCCAGCTGGCAGCCGTGCATTCGGGCCCGTCTATGCATATGGTGCGATCTTGTGCGTCCCATTGCTTGCATAGTTTCTAGGGCTGAATCACAATGCAGTATGTAAAGGTGAGGTTAACGTACTGTTGTCAAGCTGGTTGTGATACCAGTGTTAATATTTCCCACGGTTGACTATTCATTTTTTTCTGTCCAAGGGGACAGCTGCTTCTTGGTGAAGCCTACTCAGTTTATTGGATCTGAGTAATTTTAGCGCTGTGTTTTTGTTCAAGAATGTATGCCCCCCCCCCACACGGATTGTTTTTGCTAATGTGCGTATTCAGAGAGGTTTATTTATTTATTTTTTATTTTTTTAAAAGCTTTTCTTGCTGTCTCCCTATTAAAGCTGTGCTTGGTTTTTTAAGTTTGAGGTGATGGACTTGAAGCTTTCCAATACCCAGCCAAAGCACCCTGAAAGACCACAGCTCTCAGACTGATTATTTTTGTTCCCTCCTGAGCATGAAGCTCAGGCTGCTTCCCTGGCAGATTACATGAGCACCTTTGTAAAGTTCTTCTCATTCAAATTTAATTCCTGTTATGTATATGTGATCCGACAGACGTTCAGAGTAAGCCCTCCATTAAGTGTGTGTGTGTGTGGATGGGCGGGCAGTTTGTTCCTCCACTTTCTTTGCATTATCTGCAGGATTGTATTGCAGACGGACGGTCAATAGTAGCCGTGCAAATTGGAGGAGGATGTGGCCTGGTTTGGCTGCCATGCTGAGATTTGTCAGGGAAGGCATCTGCTTTGTGCAAGGAGCAGGGTAGGGAGAGATGGATTCTGTGCATCTCCGAGCATGACGTGTACTTTGGTATTCTGCCATGCAGCATGGGAGTAACATGAAACGGACGCCCACTGGTTCGGTGTGCATGCACAGGCTGTATCCCCTCTGCCTTGCGGAGGTGTGACTTCCCAATTTCTGCAGCTCTTTGACAACTGTTCTAATTAAAAAGTGCATTTTAATCCCATTTGTAAAGGCTTTTTAAGACTTATTGTGATGTTCTAATTATCATTCAGTATCTTGGATTAAAAACAGTCCGAATTTAGTACATGGACAGGGGGATCCTAGTTTGCTTGTTCAATATATAAATTATGTTTTCCTGCCTTTCACCATTACTATAGGAACGCCATGTGTAATGAAGTTACTAATTAAATAGCCCACTTCTAACCCTCCATGGTTTTGAATCTCAGCTCTGTGTGTTTGACTGAGTTTGTATGTTCTCCTTGTCATATTTCCTATGGGTACTTCAGCTTCTTCCCAGAATCATTGCAGTTATTGTTCAAATCGCCTATAGTATATGGTTATGTATTTTTATGCATGAATTTGCTGTGTAATGGACTGGCATCCCACCCAGGTTGCACCTGTCTTATATATTTTGCTGCCTAGAATATTACTTTGTCTTCCAAAACCTTAATGAGGCTAATGCTCGTGGATAGATAGTCCACATCTGTTTTAAGTGTTCTATTGCAGATTGTGTGTGTGAGAGTGGTTGTGTACTTATACATGACCCCCCCTTATCTTTATCTTTTACAGAATAACAGGAATGCCCAAAGAGAAATATGACCCGCCAGACCCGAGGCGGATGTACACAATAATGTCAAGTGAGGAGGCGGCCAATGGGAAGAAATCTTACTGGGCGGAACTTGAGATCAGCGGTGAGGGCGGAGCTTCTGTTTTTGTCCATGCAATATACTAATGTCTCACATGCTAGACTTAGTTTCATACACGCATTCTCCTTAAAGTTGTGCACGATTTAAGGCAATTGTGATACTGAGTTCCACCTGTATTTAACAGGATATGTAGCAAATGTATAAGGAGTTTTACTAATAACTAATAACTTTTGTTATTTGAGAAAAGTTTGGGCAAGTGTTGTAAATATTTGTCATAAGTAGTATTACTCATGCATGTCACCCTAGGTAGTATTTGACACCTTTGTACTCTGCCACAGGCAACAGCTGCTCTGTGCTGGTGCGTGTGGCAGTGACGAGTTCCTGTCTGGCTACCCTGCAGGTAAAGTGAAGAGTCTCAGCTCAGCGCTATGGAGCCTGACTCACCTCACCGCCCTGTACCTTAGCGACAACTCCCTGTCGCGCATCCCCCCCGACATTGCCAAACTGCACAACCTGGTGTATCTGGACCTGTCATCCAACAAGATCAGGAGCCTGCCGGCGGAGCTTGGCAACATGGTTTCTCTCAGGTAGGGAGTCCGGGGTCCCTCTCAGGTCCTTCCTTGGACCAACCAAATCTGTTCTGTGTTTTAATGGTATGTCAGCTCACCATTCCCAAAACAGCATGGCTTTGGTCTGTATGTGACAGATCCCCCCCCCATTTCATTACAGTTAAAGGTATTCTTCCATGACATCCAGTCTGTCACCACCACCCCTAATTGAAAACAGTCACCTCTGTTTATTCTCTGTTCTCTAACCTTATGACAGCTGTCAGACGTCTTACAATAATACTGGAAAAAAAATCTGTCTTTTAGGGTTTTTTTTTATATACTCTTGTGTACTGGCCTTGCATTTTGAGTGGCTTTTTTGTGGGGGGAGGACATGTAAATTGACAGATAAGCATAGGTATTTGGGATTCCTTGGCTAAGTAAAATTGTTTGGAAAACCAGCCCCTACTGTTTGATAGCCGATCGTAGCAGTCCCTTCACCAAGGATTTTCCAACTTTGATGTCCATTGGATTAGGTCTCGCAATTCTGTTTTGGTCGGGGTCCTACTCTCTGTAGAACCATAATCTCTTACCCCTCCCTTGCTCCTCAGGGAACTGCTTTTAAATAACAACCAGTTGCGGGTTCTGCCTTTCGAGCTGGGAAAACTGTTTCAGTTACAAACACTGGGGTTGAAAGGTGAGTATGCATTCTGTTCTGGAAGCAGTCGCCATGGCAACTGGCTGGAGCATCCTGCTGGCCAGCAGTGACCCTTACAGCACTCTTCCTACAGGGAACCCACTCACACAAGAAATCTTGAACCTGTATCAGGAACCTGATGGGACTCGACGGCTGCTCAGCTACCTTCTGGACAATCTCGCTGGCACCGTCAAACGCAGTGAGTCCCTGCTTTTGTGTCCATCAGTGACCTGCTGACCTACTGGGGTCTGCAGGAGTCTGGACGTAAAATAGGATTTCATTATGTTCTATGTGGTTTGGCTTGTATTACTGCATAGTTACCCTCTCTGTATTTATTAATCATAGGGATCAAAGATCAGACAAGATGTGCTGCCCTCAAAATGTTTATAAGCTGGTTTTTATACCCTTTTCAGGAGTGTGTGTGATACTGTAGGTAAAGCTTTTTGGAACCCTTACCCTGTGTCCCACTCCCAGTCCCCACAGAACAGCCTCCATCCAGGTCCTGGATTGCCCTTCAAGAGCCAGACAGGACACGACCTTCAGGTCTGAAGCCTTTTCCTCTCACTGGCCCTCAGCATATGCTGAAGTCTGCCTGTGTTAATGGGGATTAGGAATTTTGGTCCACATCCTGAAGATCAAGTTCTCGTGACGTAATGGATCATTGTTGGTCCATGTGTGATCCATGATTTGTATGGATCCTAACCCCCTCCTTGGGTTTAGCATGCATGTGAATCACAGATTAATTGCCATGTTGTACCACAGTAGTGTGAAATACCATTTTATTGCCATTGTTACTTTTTAAAGTAGTAATCCCCTAAATCTCTGCTATGGAAGGACATGTATATGTACAAAAGTGTCTACTAGATACACTAGTACTGTGGGGGTGTATCAGCATTCTTTGGCCAACATTAAGGTACTCAGACAGAATGATGCCCATTGTTTCCTGAAAGTGTGTTAAATGCACAGCATTCTGGACAGTTAATCTGCTTTGTTTGTGACTTGCCCCCTCTTCATACCCATAGCCCTGTTTTCCGTCATGTGTTACAACGTGCTGTGTGACAAGTATGCCACACGACAACTGTATGGCTACTGCCCATCCTGGGCGCTCAACTGGGAGTATCGGAAGAAGTCCATCATGCAGGAGATTCTGAGCTACAGTGCAGATATCATTAGCTTGCAGGTGAGCCTGGGGGTGGTGGGGAAGGGGGGCTTACATCAAGCTAGTGACCAGTTTTAACCCAATGGGGAGCTTTGGGAGGCAGGCAAAACCTGCCATTGGACAACAGTACCCGTTAACACCCTTTGCTGGGAGTTCTTCCATCACCTGTGTTGTGTGCTCATCAACAGCTGAGCCAGATGGTTTCTCAGCATCTCTGATATGTTACCTGGGATAAATACGGGCTGTTGGAAGGCAGTTTCCTCCCTCAGTTCTGTAATGTGACCTTTGACCTTCTCCATGTGGGCCTATTTCTGAGCAGGGCCCTAACAGACCAGGGACTGCTGGTGGTTTATGTAATCAACTTACACTAATTTGCTAAAAATATTGGGACACCTGCCTTAACACACACATGGACTTTAATGACATTCCATTCTTAATACATAGGCTTTAATATGGAGTTGGCCCACCCTTTGCAGCTATAACAGCTTCAACTCTACTGGAAAGGCTGTCCACAAGGTTTATGAGTGTCTTTATGGGAGTTTTTTACTATTCTTCCAGGAGCATGTGTGAGGTCAGGCACTGACATTGGACGAGAAGGCCTGGCTCACAGTCTCTGCTCATCCAAAAGATGTTCTATAGGGTTTAGGTCAGGCTCTGTGCAGGCCAGTAATCCACACCAGACTCGCTCATCCATGTCTTTATGGACCTTGCTTTGGGCATTGGTGCTCAGTCATGTTGGAACAGGAAGGGGCCCTCCAAACTGTTTGCACAAAGTTGGGAGCATAAATTTGTCCAAAATGGCTTAGAATTTTGCAGCATTAAAAGTTCCTTTCACTAGAACTACGGTGCCAAGCGCAACCCCTGAAAAACAAACCCACACCATAATCCTCCCTCCGTCAAACTTTACACTTGGCACAATGCAGTCAGGCAAGTACCGTTCTCCCGGCAACCGCCAAACCCAGACTCATCCATCAGATTTCCAGACAGAGAAGTGTGATTTGTCACTCCAGAGAACATGTCTCCACTGCTCTAGCGTCAGTCCAGCGGTGGCATGCTTTACACTACTGCATTGCACATGGTGATGTAAGGCTTGGATGCAGCTGCTAGGCCATGGAAACCCATTCCATGAAATTCCTTGCACACTGTTTTTGAGCTAATCTGAAGGCCACATGAAGTTTGGAGGTCTGTAGCTATTGATTCTGCAGACAGCTGTCGACTCTGCACACTGTTCACCTCAGCATGCGTTGTCCCTGCTCTGTGATTTTGCGTGGCCTATCACTTCATGGTTGAGTTTTTGTTGTTGTTCCCAATTGCTTCCACTTTGTTATAATACCACTAACAGTTCACCATGGAATATTTTAGTAGTGAAATTTCACCAGTTGACTTATTGCACAGGTGGTATCCTGTCACGGTACCATGCTTGAATTCACTGAGCTCATGAGAGCGACCCATTCTTTCACAAATGTTTGTAGAAGCAGTCTGCATGCCTAGGTGCTTGCTTTTTTATACACCTGTGGCTATGGAAGTGACTGGAACACCAGAGTTTAAATGATTTGAAGGGGTGTCCCAATACTTCTGGAAATACAGTGTCCAATCTTTGTTGGTGCTTTTGAACTTGATTACATCAACAAGTGATCATTATATTAGATAAACATTATACGTAACTTAAAGAAAAGTTGAATTTGCAATGAACAAAGAACATTTTGCTGGCGGTGATTGCCAGGGCCTGATCTATGCACTGTTTTGATGTACAGGAAGTGGAAACAGAGCAGTACTACAACTACTTCCTGGTTGAGTTAAAGGAACAGGGTTACGATGGGTTCTTCAGTCCCAAGTCACGAGCCAGAACCATGTCAGAATCAGACCGGAAGCATGTCGATGGTTGTGCAGTATTCTTCAAGGCGGACAAGTGAGTTTTCTTTTCTGGGGTCGTATTTGTCTGGAGACTTGTTGACTAGGGATGTTGATTGACTAGAGGTAGAACAATTATTTCAGGCTATATCACGCCTTTAATACCAAAGCAGTGAGTTCTTGTCTTGGATAATCTGGTGTTTCTCGGACTCACCTCACTCCTGTGCCCCTCAGGTTCAGCCTCGTCCAGAAGCACACGGTGGAGTTCAACCAGTTGGCCATGGCCAACTCTGAGGGCTCAGAAGCCATGCTGAACCGGGTCATGACGAAGGACAACATTGGTGTGGCCGTGCTCTTAGAGCTGCGCAAGGAGATGATGGAGATGTCCTGTGAGTCTGACCCCATGCTGCCGAATGAGCCTTTTCAGTATTGGTCGACATCTTTTTTTTAAATTTTTAATTGTATTTTAAGAAGTATAAATTTAACTGACTTGGTACTGATATTGGTGCAGACTTTCCAGCGGAGCTGATCCTTCTTATCCCTTCCAGCTGGAAAGTCTTTTCATGGAATGGAGAAGCAGCTCCTCTTGGTGGCCAACGCCCACATGCACTGGGACCCGGAGTACTCGGACGTCAAGCTGGTCCAGACCATGATGTTCATGTCTGAGGTGAAGAACATTGTGGACAAGGCCACTCGCACCCTCAAGCTGTCCTCGACATCCGGGGAGGCCAATGCCATTCCGCTCGTGCTGTGTGCTGACCTCAACTCGCTGCCAGACTCGGGTAAGCAGTGGAGCTCATGGAGGCGTGGGGAGAAAGGCAGTTCTTCAAAGGGAGCTCCTCACATTGGCACCAAGCTTGCACCTTTTGACCCTTGGGACTTGTAACAGCTGGTGTGGTCCAGATAGTCCTGTGTGGAGTACATCTGCCCTTTCACAATATCGCTCTCTTTTTGTGGGGCTGTAATAGTGGTGCTAGATTGGTGTGCTCCTTAATATCAGATTTTTTGTATCAAATTCCTTAGCTTGAAAAATGTCCATCATAGTAGTGTTTACTTTAGCCCACCATACTCGCTTGAGGGACCCTCACCCACTTGACCTCCATCCGGCACAGGTGTGGTGGAGTATCTGAGCACGGGTGGGGTGGACTGCACCCACAAAGACTTCAAGGAGCTGCGCTACAGTGACAGCCTGACCAACTTCAACAGCAATGGCAAGAATGGCACATCCAGCACTAGGATAACACACGGCTTCAAGCTGAAGAGCGCCTACGAGAATGGCCTGATGCCTTACACCAACTACACCATGGACTTCAGGGTGAGTCAGCCAATGGTAAAGGGCGTTACCCTTTATCATAAATTTTGAGTACACCTGTAACAGCATAGTAGTATCAAGGGTCTGCCTAGCAACTTGATGTTTGGTTTCCTTGCAGGGCGTGATTGATTACATCTTCTATTCGAAGCCCCACCTCAACGTCTTGGGCATCCTGGGGCCTCTCGATCCCCACTGGCTCATTGAAAACAATATTACCGGTTGCCCGCACCCCCATATTCCTTCTGATCACTTCTCCCTGTATGCACAACTGGAGCTGGTCCTGCCCTACCCACCGCCCATCAATGGAATTCACCTGCCAGGTCGCAGGTAGTCCCACGAGCCTCTGAGGACACTCCACCTCCCTCACACCCCTTAAAAGTCAAAGAAAGAAGAGAACACAATCTTTAAAATTCAAGTCGTGCAGCAAGAGGTGTGAGGTTTGGCCAGCAGGGATTTGTTTTTTGTATGTATCATTTTTGTGTTTTCCTTTAATTGTTTGTATTCATTTTAATTGAAGAATCAATCATGCCTTTTGTTATACACACCCCGCATTCATGTTCCTTTTCGTTATAAGTTGATGGACCACACAGTGAGTTAGTCCTATTTCTTTAAATGTTGTTCATTTCACTTTTTAAAAAACACCCCCAGTCCAGGTCCGTTAAGCTTTGACAGTCCCGTTTACACCGTTAGCCAGGGTTCACAGACGGAGGGAGTGTTTCATTTACCAGGCGTGTAATTGTGTCTGTGTTCCCCTCGTCCCCCCCTGCACGCCCCTTTGGCTCATGTGATGACTTGTCGGTATAGGAGGGCACAAGCCGCATCTTTGCCTTTGTGCTTCTGGTGCTGAACCCAGCTCTTCTGCTGCTGTCACCTCCCGTTCCCCTTTCTGGGGGGCCTGGCTCTTTAGGTATTCACTGATTCAGCTGTAACTCCTGCTGGCCCATGCATGGTTGAGTGACCATCCGCCATACTTTGAAATGGAGGAGGACAGTGGTGTAGAGTGTGATACGAGATGGTGGCTTTTTGGCCGGGAGCACACGGAGGAGGCTGGGTCCTTTCTGGGCATGTATTGCCGCGAATGCACCTGTAAAAAAGGGGGGGGAGGCGCAGCTTGAAGCAACATCACTCTGGGCACTGCTCTGCGGCTCCGTGCACCTTCAGCCCAGACATCACGGGCATCCGTCAGCACTGCCCTCCGGGGGGGGGCAGGATCCACTGCTGGTCATCCTTCTAATTTTACACACACATATACATATACAAAGACACACACAAAGATCAGTAGCATTGTCTTGGAGGTCGTAACTGAGCCCCTCAGCTCCATCCCAAATGGGCCATGAAGTGCACATTTCACTCCAGGGGATTTTTCACATGGACGTTTGTATGAAATATTACATTTGGATTTAGCCTTTACATGATTGTATAAAACCTGGTTTATGGCAATTTTGTACTTATAATACATTAGGACCAGATTTGGGGAAAAATGATTGTATTGTAAATTAAGGCTACGTTTTTATCCATTTATTGTGAATGAGAGGAATTTGAGTAAGCAGCTTGCGCAAAAGATGAAAAGGGCAGCTGTGAAAGGTCTGTCTGGCGCTGTGTTTGCACTCTCGAGTCTGTGTCCTCTATCAGTTTTAAACCCCACCCCCACCGCGTATCAAAATTTTTGTTTTTGAAAACTTGTTAGGCCTCGGAGTTCTAGTGCGCCCGAACGCTGATGTGTACACAATGGTCTGGCCATATCCCAACCTATTTTAAGAGGGGCATGCTGCACATTATTTATCTCTACCTGAATATTGATGTGCATACGTAAATCCACTCACATCCCAAACCCGACCCATTTTGGGGAGCAGGCTGCACATCCCTTTAGTCCACCTGAATATTGATGTGCATACGTAAATCCACTCACATCCCAAACCCGACCCATTTTGGGGAGCAGGCTGCACATCCCTTTAGTCCACCTGAATATTGATGTGCATACGTAAATCCACTCACATCCCACCCTCCAATCCATTTCGGGGAGCAGGCTGCACATCCCTTTTTCCGCTGCTTCACCATCTTGCCTTTTTGATTAAAGTGTACACCCCGTTATTGTAGTGTCTCTGGGTGCAGAAGAACAAACACCATCCTCAATCCTTCGACCATGCTGATCTCCCTCGGTGGGACCAGGGTTTATCTGTCTGCCCCCAGCCCCAAGTGTCGGTATGTGGGCATGTTGTGGGCTCTGCTATGGTCAGTTTTGGGGTGGGTGTTGATAGGGCATCGCCCGCAGTGTGGAGCCTAAGGTGTGGAGCTGGTCTTTCGTTTGGATTGGGGGGGGGGCGAGGGCACCTTGCACTTCCTGCATCGCCAGCAAACACCTGCACAGCTTCTCTTTTCACTTTTTTTCCTGAAGATCTTCTGTGATCCTTTTTGTTATTGCCACCCCAGCCATGCCCTTTTCATTTTTTCCTTGGGTGTTTAATACTCTTGTGAGGTAATGATCCCCCCCCCCCGTGTTCCTGCACCGATCAGAACAGCTCAGAGAGCTGAAAAGGTAGTTGCTTTTCGAAGCCAAATAAGTCGGCTCAGATTTAGTTTGGATCCACATACTGTTCTCATCTGTACAAAGTTTCCCCCGCCTCTTTATGTTTGTGCCATTTGATGTATAATACCATGAAGCCAATGTGGTGATGGGAATCTAGTTCTTTAGACGATTTGAGCTGCGCTGGGGATTAGACGGAAACCATGTCTGGATGTGCGGCCCTGGCGGCCTCCCCTGTGCCGGACCTCCGCAGCCCTGCATCGTTTCATCCACATCTCCAGGGGGACTCCCAGGTTGGCCCAACAGCATGAGACACACTCATTGTTCAGCATACAGTTAACATCACATGGAGGAACTGGGTCAGTGTTTGTGTTTTTAAACAAAGGTAACCGATTTGCAAGCACTTAAGACAAATCTATTATGCAGCTAGCCTGTAAGAAATGTGATCGCCTTTTTAAGAATTTTTTTTTTCTTCATGTAAAAAATCATGTTTTAATTGCTTTTTACAAATGGAGAAGGGATTAAAACAAGGGGAAAGTTTAAATATGCCATCCTTGTCTATGATCTGCTTATTCCTGCACCCCCCCCCTCCCTTTTCCCCCTTTTTTGGTTTGTTTGGAAAAGAAAATGTTCAATTTATATTAACCTTGAATTGCTGGTAGTGTTGTATTAGATTGAGATAGCTTTTGTAAAGTGTGAATAAAAGGTGTACTGTTTCCTTTTTAAAAAAAAAAATGGTGTTGTTGCAGATATGAATTTAGTCTTATGATTGGATGTTTTCTTTTTTGTCCTTTTTACCCGTTTTTTTTAATCATACTATTAAACCAAATATTTTTTTAATATATGTATATGGAAACGTTAGCAAATTAAAATGGATATATATGGTTGCTAACTGAGATTCAAGACACTTTAAAAAAATAAATAAATAAAAAGGCTGTCATTAAAAGTGCAGCTTCAGAGAGAATACAAGGGAAAGGATGGTCATTGTCGCCAAATTTGAATCTCTAAGCTGCATCTTAAGCTGTTCTTCAGAAAGTCGCATCAGGCCAGCGTATTGGCAGGAAGCTCTGCCTCTTTGGCAAGCAGCACGCAGCAGATAGTGACATGGGTGATGTCACCTTGCTGATTTGCCCTCTCTGTGTCATGAGTCTCGGTGATGAGTCCTCTCCCCTGACTGGTCACTCATTTGTCTCAAGGATTACAGCAGTGTCCCCTCTAGGAATAGCAAGGTGACCAATGGGTTTGTAGTTTTTTTTTTTTTTTTTTTTTTTTCTTTTTTCCCCCCAAGTCAGTTGTCTGTGTCAATGTTTGTTGTTGACCTGCAATATTAGAACAGACCCCACCCCCTCAAAGTAGACTGGAAACCTCTCCATTCTCACACATGCAGGAGACTCAGATACTTGGCAATAATCGTTCCCGATCTTCAAATTATTTTAATGGTCTTACAGCAACTTTCTGGTGGACATCTTTCCAGCATTATGTTATAGTTCGTTTAGGACAGTGTTTCCCTGCCTGATTCTCAGGGGCTCCCAGACAGTCTACGTTTTTGCTCCCTCTCAGCTTCCTATCAGGCAGTTCAATTTTTTGGCTCCCTCTCAGCCAGTCCACGTTTTTGCTCCCTCCCTGCTCTCTGCTATGTAGTCTGCATTTCCTCCTAGGAACAAGAAGGTGGATTTCTGGGGGTCTTACAAGGGCCAGGTTGGAAAACACTGATTTAGTAGAAAGTGCTTTTTTGCTTTGCTGTTTTACTTCCCTCCAGCCTTCTCTGTTTGTTCCATAGTGATAGTTATTCGATAAGGACTGTCTATCTGTAGCTGGCAAACTACATGCCCATCTGGATAGTTCTGGATACAGTGTGTTTGTCACAGACATACACAGACAATTCAAGAATATAATATTGACTGTCAG
>JAABNY020000002.1:19776683-19791174 GCA_015164015.2 Brevimyrus niger | reverse complement strand
GAGTATATATACACTATATATATATATGGAAATATGTGCGTCTCTATGTAAATGCACTGGACCAACTCTTGTTTACCATTCATGGAATACCAGCAAAACACTTGCACAAAGTTTTAAAAAGAATGTTAATAAAAAAACGGCAGCTGTTTTTAAATCATTATTAGGAATTGTAAAGAGGCAGAATGGTAAACAAGGCATTTCTGTTGAACCCTTAGCAGTCCTCTTGATTACCTTTGAACTAGTTTTATGTTGATGACAGGTCGCCTTGTGTCCTTTACACCTATGTATTTTCCTACTTATGGTTGACAATAAATTCTATATCTGTTCGTTTGTGTGCTGCCTTTCCTTTTCCAGCTTTGGGTTTGATGTGTGCCTGAATGAAGGGCCACCTGTAGTGTGGGAATAGTTCACTGTCACTTTTTTTTTTTTTTTTTAAATTGGCTAAAACCTATAAAATATTAATATTCCTATTAAGTATAAAATTAATGCAAATAGTTTGTCTTTAGCAGTGATTGCTTGTGTTTTAACATTTTCATTAACATAAGGATCGGAACCCCTTTGTAAATCTGTAGAGGAAAACTTTGTGAGCCATTATTAACTGAAACAATTACACAGTGTTGAATTTTATTCCAGATTTTTCTACTCGTTGCTGTGACGAAGGATCGGTACCGGCTGCCTTTATTGGCTCCCATGATGTTTATGCTGCATCAAGAATTCCGGCGCATTTTTGGTTCAGCCACTAGATGGCGTTAAGTCACCGTACAGAGAGACTGAGCTGCAAAGCTAACTTACGAGTCACTGCCCATGCAGTGTACAGTCGCCACTTCGGAAAAAAGCTTCTTTAAAATAAGCTATGACAAAACCTTCCCGAATTTATTAATAATACAATTATTTCACAGCATAATTTAATTTACCACAAGCATAAAATGTAAAGGCAGTGTGATTTGTTGTCCCCAATACCATTGGTATGATGGTCCTGTTCGGGTCAGAGACAAAGTGGTGAATGGTGTAAAGATGTGTCCTGTCATTCTAAGGCTGAAATTGTAAAATAAGTGCAGGTGTCTTCCGATACACGTCATAGGGATCCATGGCCGGTTCTAATTTGGTGGGAGCAGGTTGTGCAATTCTGCCTAAATCCTGTGGTCTGTTCTTATTTTGGTGCTGATTTTGATTCTCACCATTCTGCAATTGCTGCCCCAGAAATATTTTTTCCTGTTAACAATGCAAATATGCATTGTTGCATTCTGTGAAAGATTGCACATGGAGCAGAATGACCGCATTGTTCTTGGGTGACCTGACTGTGAACTGTAAAGGCCAATGGCAGGCCTCGACAGACAGACCACCAAAGGGAGTTTAATGTACTTGGAGACGTCTGAAGAATCCCAGGAGAATCATCTTAAGTTATGTTCATACAGAATTGAAATGTAATCTGGAATCTTTGCTCAATTTATGGGTTAATGCTGGGAACAATTGTACAGTATATCTTATTGTGCGAAAACATCGCTTTTTAGTCCGTGAAGATGAACTGCCATGATGCAAAGTGGGAGTTTAGTGCGGTTTGACTCTGGTGAGGTTAATCAGCTTGTGATCTGGTTTTTTTTCCACTGCGTTGTTTTTTTTTTGGGGGGGGTGGGGGAGGTTTATGGGATCTTTCTCTCTCCCTCCCTGACATTCTAACACGCACAGCCCCTGCCGGCTCTCCTGACTGCTTGCAGGCCCGTCCTCACTGTTGACGTGGCAGTGAGCAGCTGGGTGCTCATAAAATGATAGCAGATGTATGGCTCCTGCTCTCTCTCTCTCTCTCTCTCTCTCTCTCTCTCTCATATTCCCTCCCTCCCAGACCTGACCCCTCTTGCCCCTCTGATCTCCTCAAGAACAACAGCGCCTGGTTGCCCGTCTCCATCACCCTGTCATCCTCGGGTTTGAGCAGTGGTCAGTGGCAGTTGGGTCAGCCGACTATAATACATTTGTTACATTTCAATCAGCATGTCTGTACCTGCTTTAGAGTGAAGGTACGCTTTCTACCCCTCCAGTCACACCCTTCACTTGACCAAACCTGGGGCAACACGTCCCTGCTTCATGTGAAGAGTCGCTTCGACTCTCCTTCCATACGCCGAAGTGCCTGGACATTCATTGATGTGAAATTCGGTTTTACTGCCGCTCAGGTAGCACAGCGGAGGCAGTCCTGGAACGTTAACGGGCGTCCATATCTTTAATCCTTGTGTTCCCATTTTCCCTGCCGATAAGGATGGTGGTTGATCATGGGCACCTCTTTTGAGTATTCCTGTCCCTATCAGCCAAACTGTTACCCGAGAGATCTTTGTTTATTAGTAGGGTGGGGTGTTCCTTCCTCTTCAAGGAAGCTTGCATCTTACTGGCGATGCTGCTCCCGGCTCTGTGTGCCTTTGGACTTTGGAGAATTTGGTGTGGAAGGCTTAGGAATTCAATTCAGCGGCTCCTCATCAAAATGTACATGTGTACACAAGTTCTGTATTTGAATATACCTATATTTTTTGTTAAAGAACACAAATATTGAATTTTAGAGAGCCAACAATAACAAATCCCGTCTTTCTTTGGGCCTCCGATGGTACAGACAAAGGGTCCTTGTGCCTCTGACTTCATTGCAGATTTTTATGATCTGAGTGTATTGCCTTTGAGTAGAGAGACAGAACAGCCGGCATGTCTGCATCAGCATAGCCATTAGATAAGGCCGTATCTGTCTTGACCTCGTTTGAATGTCTCCGGTTTTCTCAGCCTCTTGGTTTCAGCACTCAGCTTCCTCTACAAGACGTTCACCCCAACTCATGCTAATGGCCCAAAGTCATCATAAAGAATTCTCACACTCAGTATATTTATTAGAGTTTATGAAGTAAGAAGAACTCTGATACCTAGAAATGGTAGCTATCAATTTGATGTAATGCTGGTGCTGTATTTCATTGCTTTTTTTAGAAGGGGGGGGGGGGTCTGAAAACATGTTTATTTATCCGTTTTCCTTTTATGGGAGCTGTGGCACGTATCTGTAGCAACCCTCAGCTTTCTGAATCTGGATCTGTCTTCCTTTAGAGGCTTTCATTCTTTAAAGGGGTCCTATTATGCTTTTCTATTTTTTCCTTTCCTTTAATGTGTTATTTAGCTTTATGTTTACATGCCAAATGCAGTAACTCCCACTACAGAAAGTATTCTCTAATCTGCCTGAAACACCTTGTTGGAATTCCAGGCCTTACCTCTGTGACATGGTGAGGTCACCTCATAACACAATCCGTATTGGCTGTGTTCTTGCGAGGATCTGTCTGCAGACTGCAAGACAGAGGCAGAAGGTGTAGGGCCAGCTGACCATTCCAACATGTTAACCAATTAGACCCCACTGGGCTCATAGGAGGTTGGGCATTAAACTATAATAAAACTCTTATAAATAGTTAATAGAGATGTACAGTATGAAAAAATAATGTGTTTTGGAACACTGAAGCATGAAAATCTAGTTTTTAGACCCCAAAAATAAAAATATGCATAAAAATAAATACGCACAAATAATACAATTAAAATGGTCATAATAAGAGCCCTTTAATGGAGAAATTTTCAGGGAAGTGTACTGTACTAGTTATGACCCCTCCACCAAAACAGCCCAATACTCACTATATGAATCAAATAATGTTTACAAACTTCAGCATGCATATAGAATGCATAACGTATGTAAGGTGTAGCTACAGCATCATCAGTTCCTGTAATTAACCTGGTGAGTGTGTATTGTGGAGGGGGGCTGAGAAGGGGAGGGGGTGAGGCAGGCAATGCCATCACACTGAAATAAAGGGC
Source organism: Brevimyrus niger (assembly GCA_015164015.2). Lineage (NCBI taxonomy): Eukaryota > Metazoa > Chordata > Actinopteri > Osteoglossiformes > Mormyridae > Brevimyrus > Brevimyrus niger. Next base: position 19,787,364 of record JAABNY020000002.1, on the reverse strand, counting down.
TCCCGTAGGGCTTTGTGTCGCAGCCCAGATGCTAGTGAACCTGGGGCTGGGAAATTGAACCTTAATGAGGTGCATCTCTGGAGTGCCCCACCCACAGCAAAGGGAGTCAACGAAATAGCCTCACAGCCTCTGGTAAGCGAGCGGCAGCCACACTGCTGCTCCGGGGGCTTGTAGGATATCCGTGCCGTCCAGCAAATCCCCAAAAGATGCTGTGAGTTCTTATCATGTCAGCTTGATGTGTCCCAGTCCTATTTCTGCTTTTTATGAAAGTCTTTCCCCGCATAATCTATCCAATTGGATTTAGCCTGTCTAAGAGCATATTTACATAACAGCCTGATCGATAATGCTGTGAGTTAAATGTCTGTAATATAATATTCCATTGGATTCCCAGCATTAAAAAACACAGCATGTCTGGAGTAAATTATTACAGGTTTAGTGTGATAATTAAACAACTTTGAGGCCTGAGTTTTCACCTGATCTGGCAGAACAGATTCTTTCCATTCTGAACCTGAGATATTTTTCAGGGGTGCGATCATTGGCTTGATTAATACCATAGTTTCTCTCTGCTATAGCCTGTATAACATGATTAGTTGTAGACCAACCATTATAAACTTTCCATCTAGGGTGTCCCTTGCCCTGTGGTCTGTACTTCCTGAGATAGGCTCCAGACTGATCATTACCCCGCACTGGATAAGAGGCTGGATAGATCTATGGATGGAGGAAGCTATCATTGGTCACCGTTGACCCAGAAATGTACTGTTGAAGTCTTTCCAGCTCGGAGGGTAGATCCAGGGCCAATCGTGGCCTCAGACATTCCGATGAGAAAAGGGTCTTTTGGGCGTTTATTAAATCACATTGTTATTAAATGTCTATTTTGGGATGAGCTCACCGCTCATTTAAATCAAGAAGGAGAGAGAAGAGAGGATTCGATATGATCGTGTTTTGGAAAAACCAAAAGTCATAAATTGAGTCCCAGACGTAACTGTGTTACGAAACGTTAGTGTGTTAAAGAGAAAAGCCCTTATTAGTGATTTAACATTGGCTCAAATGTTCAGACTGGGCTGTGCCTCGGTGCTATATAAAGACAGAGGTCTCCGCCGGCAAGCCGTGCCGATACACCACGGGAGCTAATGAACCTCAGCTTGTCACCGGCACCTGGCCGTCTTTGTCTCTGTTGTCTTTTTTTTAATCATAGGTAATTATTGGCGGCTCGGTGCCTGCCAGGCTGCCGGCGCGATGGCATGCCATCGCCCTGGTATCTCGTGGCCACGCCGAGCCCGATGAATACCCGTTGTCAGGGGCGAGGCGGAGGAAAAGCCTCCTCCCCAGGGAAACGGCGGATGCGGATTCAGAATGCGGATAGTGAGAGACTCCGGGGGGGTCATGTCTGGAAGGGGTACATCTATGGGGTTGCGAGCCCCTCTTCCTTGCCTAGGTCTTCCGAGCCGTGACAGTCACAAGGAAGGACCCGCTTGTTCAGAGCACTAATTGTCACCCTGAGCAGCCATAGCCTGCCAGACGAGGGAGGGATCTTGGGGGCGGGGGCTGGTCGGGGGGTGGTCAGGAGCTCCACAGCCCGGCAGGTTTGGAGACAGTGGGATGCGGCATTTTCACTGTCTGATGGCTGCGGGAGGCGACAGGGACGGTGGGCGAGATGACCGGACCGCTGCCCTGATCTTGATGGATATGACTGGAGATGCAGTCAAAAATAAGCCCACAGCCGCTGAGGATGGAGTTCATGGTTCACGGCTGAGGTGGGGTGATGCTTACGAATCACCATCACTCTCCTTTACTGACATACACATCTTTTGCACTTTCGGTGCCCCTGATTCTCCTGCACCCTCCAGCCCTATCATAACAGGCTAATGAGTGGTCACCCCCCCCCCTCCTCCCCAACCCACTTAATAGCAGGATGAGCTGAACTGAAGGACCACAGTGGCGCAGTGAAGTCAACTGTCACTGTCGTATTTTCGTGTGATGCCTGCAGCTTCTGCTGCTGCGAAGGAAATATTTCTTCTAGGTTACAGGGGGTAAAATCAGCCAGGGTGTATATCAGTGGTGCTCTGAGGAAGCACCTGTTAGGGCCGTGTTGGCCAGTCCCACGCCGCTGGTGGGGGCCTCACATCCGCTCCTTGCAGGAGGTTCAGCAGCACCAGTATCCCGGGAAAGGGGGGGGCAGTAAGAGAACTCTTAAGGTATAATGCGGGTCTGCAACTAATCCACAGCAGCACTTAGAACCTCGCGGACCTTCCCCGCCCTGGTCCCGGTGACCCAGCTCTCCTCGCCGACCTGCCTTGACCAAACTATAAATTCCAAATGTGGTACCTGTCCTGTAGCCAGAGGCCAAGCTGTGGTCTGTAGGGTGCTGCTCTCCATGCATTCCTGTTGTTCTCCACCCCACTCGTAAGTATAAGTGTTCAGTATTCCTGAGCTTTCCAACACTGTTGCAGTGGTTGGCTTTTGTCTCCCCCCGCCCCATATCCTTCCCATTGGCAGTGTGGCTCTCGCATATTTATAGGCACACTGCTCCCCCCCCCCCACACCCAGTCAGTAATTATGCCGTGCTCGTTGGGACAATGCCTTTAATTGGCGGTTTGCTTTCGCGGACATGCCGTGCGCTCTGCTCCTGGACGGCCTCCTGCCGGGAGACTGCCTGCTTTGTTTCCCTGTTTTTTTTCCCCCTTGTTTTGATGCGAGCTCTGTCAGGCGGAGTAGATGACATCTAGCTGTAGCCCAGTGTGTGCTGTCATGCCTAACTGGGTTGTTTTCTTATATAAAAAAATGAAAATACAGCATTTGAACTGAACGCGTCCAGCCTGAACTCTGGATAACCTGCTACTCCAATGTAGAATAATTATTTCAAAGGTTTTCCCCCACTCAGGTAAAAAGGGCCACACTGTTCCATTTATTATTTTTCTTTTATTTCTTTTTATATGTAAAATCTTTTATTCCCTTATTATGCATGGTGGGGAAAATATCCAGCTTCTCTCAGAGGTCCGTGCAAACAGGCGTCCTAACCCATTTATGTTGGTATCACGTTTTTTTTAATGGAAAAAAAGGTCCACACTAATGTCGTGTTTTGGCATGACCACATAGCCTCTGAGTTGCATCCAGTCGCACCGTGTTACCAGCAATGACTGCCCTCCAGACATCCAGAAACAGTTCTGTACAACTCTATGCTTGTTTCTATTAAATTCTGTTTTGCTTCTTAAAACATGACCGGTTGAATGATGATTGCTCTAATCCTCACCCAAGGAATAACAAACTCAATAGCTATTGCTCAATGGTTATCCTCTGTGTAATAGGTAATTTAGTCTAGCTAGGCCAGTCTACATCTTCGAGCCTACATTTCCCAGAAGTCTTTGCCTGTCCTCTATCTTGATGCAGCAGACTATAAAGCTAGAAGAGACGGAGGACCCAGGTGTTAAATACGTAGAGTTACGTACAATTACAATTAATACAATTACGTACAATTACAATTAATTCTAGCCACACATCTTCAGGGTTCTGGGTTTGCCTCCGGTTCCTGAGGACTCTTTCCCTCGTTTCATCTGTCCAAACACACGCAGTCCTCATCCTCGCACCCTGTGTTTCCTGGGACGGAGTCCCATCTCACAGCAGCCCTGTACTGGATAAGTGACAGGAAGATGGATGGGGGAACAGATGATTGATAGATGGGTGGATGAATTCTATAGACAGCCTGTATGTCAATAGATGTCTTCTTTTCTGCAGAGACCCGATTGACAGGGTAAACAATTTAATAATGCTTTGTTAAAATATATATCGACAAGACTAAGTTCTACTTTATGTAAAGAAGGAAAAACAGCATATTATTCAGCAGCAGTGGCGGCCTTCACCGCCATTCAAAGCAGATTAGTGCAGGGCCCCTGAGGTATGGGGACCCTTGTTGGCCACAAACAGTCACTACTCTAGGGGGAGAAATGGGCCCTGTGACTTCCTGAGTGGGACACCAGAGAGAAAAGAGCTGCCCCTATTCAGCACAAAGCATGCTGAATAGTATGCACACCTTCATGGTCATGTACACGTAACATACAGCATTAACATAAACGTCCCCATTTTAGTTTCTTGCGATAAGAATAAATGTTATTTATGTTTGAAAGGAAAAAGTATATCTGCATGTAGGTTCCAGAGTCCTGAAAACCTGAATAGGATAAATGGTTACAAAGATGGATGGATGGATGGAGAAAAGAGTACATACATCTAGAATTCAGTATAATAAAAAAAACCATATCAGCCTTTATCTCAAGAACATGGATGAGTTTGGGGAATTAAAAAGCAGATGTTCTAACTGTCAGTAGCAAGTTGGACCATATTTCCTTAAGAAAAATTTGAGACAGGTCTCACTGTTCAAGTAGGTGCTCTAAAAAGCAAATTAGTGACATTTTACACCAGAAAACCTCTATCGCTGTTTGTATATGTCAGTAAGACAATGTGTTCTGCACTGACAAACACAAACTGTTTTACATGTTGTTATACAAAACATCCAAAGCTTTCAAAGCTCCTGTCTTTTAGTACGCAAATATCATGGTGTAATCCAAAATAACCAAAATCCCTTCTGCTGTTCCATATTCTCTTCTACACAAATATATGTTCTTACATCAATTGACATGTTATACAACTGATATGAATTGTTTAGTATGGAATGTGGTTTAGCATGTTGTTGCTTTGGATGGTAACATCGAGGATCAAGTCTAAGCATTTTGACTGTTACACAGAACAAGTCTCTGATATAAATGGCCAATGAAAATGTGCCCAATGGGTCTTTGGTACACCTGACTCGACTGGTAAAGATTGTTACTGATGCTGTTTATGAGCAACACCCCATAATTCTCTGCATAAAACTGACATTTTACAGAATTATAAATCAGTGCATAAACGTGAAACTAGAACCATGGCATGTGTTAACAAATGTTAGGATCAGCAAGATCACCGACATTACACTCAACAGGCTCCAGGAGACCTCCAGGGTGTTCAGTCACTGACCCAGTCCTCTCCAGGGTGTTCAGTCACTGATTCAGTCACCTCCAGGGTGTCAAATCACTGTTCACTATTTGAGCTCAAACTTGTTTAATTAATGTATTAATCCACAAGTTCTCCGTGGTGTTCAGTCAATGTGTTATCTGTGAGTTTTCCATGGTGCTCTGTCAATATGTTATCCATGATTTCTCCACTGTGTTCAGTCACTGTGCTATCTGCAAGTTCTCCATTGTGTTCAGTCAATGTGTTATCCGTGAGTTCATCGTTGTGTTCAGTCAATATATTCTCTAGGAGCTCTCCAATGTTCGGTTATTCATTTTCTCCCGTGTGTTCAGCCAGTCTGTTTTCCAATAGCTTTCAAACAATCAATGTGTTCTAGTTACTTTCCAGTGTATTAAACTGGTGTTCTGCTCTGAAACGTGTTCGATCACATATGGTTTCCAACTGTTCTCTGCTGCGTTCTTTATTTGGATTCTGAGATTTGTAAAGAATGTATTTCCGCTTAAGTTAGCATGCAGCTTATGGAGAGCAAAAATAATCTGTAACCTAGCCAGGCTTTATAAAAATCCGTCTCACATAAACACTAAAGGGCTTTTTGGAAGCTTTGATTCAGCCCTGCAGATTTTCCTTGGTATTTCAGAGCCGTGAGACATCTCTTCCTGTTTGTGCACTCGGTGAGGGCTTCTGGTCGGTGAATTCAGCAGCCAGGCAGGCCGGTGCTCTCATCTGCACAGCTCCTTCTGAAGGTGACGAGGATGGGGGACACAAGCGGTCGGTCTGGATGAACCGGCCATCTCCGCCTGTAGCAGAGGATGTCCTGCACCCGTCCCTCTTCAGCTGCCTTCACCACGCACCGGCTACGGTCCTCCTGCGTCAGCTCGGTTGTCCAGAGTGAGCAGCAGCTCGAGTGGCGTAGCGGCTTCTGAGTGCAGCTGGGCAGGGGGCTTCAGAGCGTCGCCGTGGGTAGCAGGTGAGCCTGTGGCCCACAGCGGAAGGCTGTACATCACGGCCACCTCATGCTAAACAGGTCGCATATCGGCCATGATAAGATTCTGCATGCGTGTCCGCACGGGTGTGCAGCATGTGTTTCAGTCCTCAGCCCTCAAATACAAAACAGATGGTCGGAATAGTGAGACTTACTGCCGTTTGCATTCTGGAATGGTAACCTTGTTTGACATCTCTGCTTTTTCAAAGCCCACGCTGCATGTGAAGTTTTCTTTGACTCGGTCCAGACTCGCCTGGGCAAAGTGCTATAGTCTGTAGCCATATTCTCTCTGGGGTTAAATATACTGCTCAGATAGCCAGCTAGATTCGATCTTGTCTTTGCCATCCACCCCGAAGCCCTCGCAGATTTTGGCACACGTGTCACTTTTTGGTGTTAGTGGTGAGCCAGGCTGTGGGTGCGATGGATTGGGGGGTGTTTGGTAGACGAGATGGACGGGCACTGTGGTAAGTTGTGACTGGCCAATTCAGCCATGCCCACGGCATTTCCTGGGGATTCGGCCAAGTCTCTAAATCTATTCTTTCATCGACCTGTTTGTGAGGTAAACCTCAAATTTAAGTCTGTAAAAAAGTGCCTATTCTAACCTAAGCACCACAGATAGTAAACTATGAGCTGCCACAGTCAGGCTAACATGAGCGTGGAGTCGGGGGGCAGGGGGCCCGGCCTAAGATGTCTGACCCAATTCAAACCCTGTTGCCCACCCCGACTACAACCGGATTTTTAAAGTGCATGTAAACACGTTAGTCTGACTGGAATTGTACTAAATTGACCCGAAAGTAACAGAAGAAACCGGTACACAGACAAAGTTTGGAGCATAGCAGAGGACGTACAGCATGTGTGAAATGTAAATCTGTCTGATTCACTGCTCAGCTAAAGGCTGTTTTTCCACTGCCCCCCAGTACCGTACTTTTGGTACTTCAAGTAGGTACCAAAAGTATGATACTTCAAGGTGTGGGTTTTCTATGAGTGTAAAAACTGGTACCGGCGCCAACTGACATGACAGTGGCTGGCATGGTGTCTTGTACTGAATTTGAAAAATGCCTGGACGACGTGCAGTATTAATGTGTGTTATGCACATGCATTTCTTACATCACGAGTCAGCTAGATTAGCATCAGGCTTTTTCTTACCTTCAATTTGGTACGAATTGTAATAGTGCAGGAAATTTAAATCCTCTGTAACAAGAAAAAAAAGCCTAGAAAGTTTTTCAATGCTAAAGATTATTGATTTTTAAGATAATCTAGTAAGTTTACCTTCACTGCTTTTTTATGATTGATGCATGCATTCTCTGAGACAATCATAATCTTCATCCTTGCTGTTTAAATCACTCCTAGTTTTGTTCTTGAGATATTTATGTTGAACTCTTTTTTGTTTCATAAATACCCCAATATTTATTACAATTTATTTATTATTACAATATTTATTACAACAAAATCACACTGAATAATTTCCAATACTGTGCTGTCATAGTATATTACACAAAATACTTTCTCTTGCTATGTTATCCTGATCTTGTTGTATATGATCTTCTGAACAGATCGCAATTAAAACCTGTGTCACTTCATTTGTCCACGCATCCATTATTAATGATTTTATTTTCTTTTTTATGTCTGAGCCGTAATAGGTCAACCGGAAAAAGCCAAATACTAACAAGCTGAAATGAGCAAAATCGCTACCTATTGTAGCGTAGTCAGAAATATCCAGCTCAATAATTTGATTCACGTTGTGTGCATGTATAGTGGGACAAGGGCAGTAGTCTGATTAAATTGTGCAGCTGAGCTATAACCCATAGCTTGGTTAGGCTGTGCATGTTAACATAGTTACTGTGTGAGCACTGTAGTCTGCCTGGATGAGGCTGCCCCTTTAATTCGCCTTCGTCCTGTTTTTCACAGAGGCAGCACAGCAGATGTAAGTGTTTGGGACCGTAGTGTGGGCCAGCCTCTGCCTACAGGGCCAAACCCAAACCAAGCAGAGCACCGCTTCCCATATCCATTTTGTCCCTAGTTTCGCTTGAAGGCATGCTTGTGATTTATTTACTGCTCTCCTAATCATTTTTATTCCATTTATGTGTTGTTGTCTTTCTTTGTGAACACCCGTGAAAGCTCTTAAACTTCACAGAGTCTGTTTTGTAATCTTCTCCGCTCAGAGCATATGGCAGTGATAGTGAGCTCCTGCAGACATTGCAAATGTCCACGAGCCAGAAGGGCCCTCAGTTGCTCATCACCTGGGCCTCATGCAGGTATGGCCGTTCCGTGGATGTTCAAAATTCACCCAGGGTTTCTCCATCTGGGGTTCGGCGGGGAGGGATAGAACCACATCTTATTAGCAAAAGTGCGGGTGATAAATGATTTGGTCCATAAAACTTCCCAGGGGGGTGTTGAAGGACTACTGCTGAACAGACGCAATTATGCAGAACCGGAGTTGATCCTTCTGTAGGCCTTCACGATTATACTGATGCATTCATACTATCCCTTCTTATAGTTGTATTTGAAGTATAGAATTATAATATTGTATAAAATTACCAATTGAGGTCAAGCGCAGGTCTTAAGGTGCCTATAAATATTACAGCTTTATTGTTTCCTCCAGTGATATCAGGGTTTGCACGAGTGGTTACATGGTGGACCATGGGCGCTCTTGACGCATGAGGCACGTGGCACAAAATGACAGTCTGGTCCCCCGAAACAGGCTGCCCCTTAAACAATCACCCATGCGGTCCAACTTGAACTGACAGAATGAGGAGAAGCTTTTGAAAGATCATTGGTCCGAAGAGGTTGTCAGTGCAACCCATGGCTCCAATGAGCACATCTGTTGTATATTTGGCATATTGTAACCCTGAGGCCTGTGACCTAAACATACAAGAGGCAGTATTAGTCCGTGGGGAAGTCTAAGCAACTTAGCAAAGTAAACATGGTCTTCCTGTGGGGTATTCTAGGCTTGGCTTGTCCTGCTTCTGGTCACACTCAACACACTTTTCAGCACAGAGGGACAATACACTGTGTTAAATTCTTGGTGAGATTTACCACTTTTCAGCCTCGCGCTGTGGTTTTAACCTTAAGATATGACACGTGGTCCAAACCCTGGGCTTTCAAAGGATCCCCTCAAGTTCAACTCCACCCAAGATTATAAGCTTCACCGATATTTTGAAGTTGCCGTTTTATTCGCTCACCATTGTCTGAATGTGAATTTTCATGAGACTGTCTCGCTCCCCTAATGAAAATCACTTACTGCAATGCATTACCCTTTCTGACGGGGGCCCGGAATGAACCTTTAATATTTTTATGTTATTATTATTATTTTCAGTTTTTCCTATTCAAACATAATTGCTGAAGCAGGAGGCATAGAGCCTGGGGTTTGTATTAGATGATCTGTTCAGGGTAAGGCTGGGAGGTCAGGCCATATCATGAAAACAAAAGTAAGAGGTTGTTTTAATTTCACTCTGGCAGCGGCGGCGGCGGCGGCTGCGGCGACAGCGCCCTTATGTAACTGTTTCCATGGCACGTGGCTGTGTTTGCTCCAAGGTCACAGTGCTGGTCAGGTTCCGTTCCTGCAGTAATGAGGCATCTCAGCTGCTCTTGAAAAGCGCTCAGAATGGCCGGTAAGCTCTTACCGGGGCCATAAATGGAGCCGGCACACGCGAGCCGACGCGGGGAGATGTCCCCTCGTGAGACGCGTTGCTTCCTCAGGATGGTGCCAGGCAAACATAAACGGGCAAATCATCGAAGGGCGACCATTGAAATCAGGAGCCGTTTCGAAGCAGGAGAACCCTGAAGTCCTGCGTCCGGGCTGTGACAGAAGGGTCAGCCATCTCCGTGTTCGCAGAGCGACCAAACGTGGGAGCCTGCAGTCATGCTAGACCAATAGTTACATTTAGTCTGGAGTGCTTGTTAATAACCCCCATCCATTGTAAGGTTGAATTTAACACTGTTCTTAATGTAAACAATCTCTTACGTCTCGGATTCTGTCATTGTTTTCTCAGGTTTGCTGGAACTCCAAACTCCTCTCTGATGTTTAGCTGTCATCTCAAACAGTCATACCGATACCTTTCCCTGTGTTCTCCTTACGGAGCCTGACTGAGGGTTTATTGGACCACAGGCTTTCTCTACAAGCGGCACGAACCCTGCTGCCCCATCGACGGCCCTCACCGAAACCTTCACCACGTCATTGCGTCCGCCTTCATCCCCACCGCGTTAACCTTCCTCGTGCCCGCTCCTCTCACAGATCCTGACATCATTGTATCCTGGAGACCCCTTCCTCTCCCAGAGGCAGGAATCACGCCATTCTTCTCTGACCGAAATCGTTTTAAAATGGCTTCTGCTGTTGATGTCGTCCTCATCACCTATCACCCAGCATCCACGGGAGGGTGCTCTGCTGCCCTCTGCTTCCATGCAGGAGGAACATTTGACAGTGTTTAAAAGAATGGAGTAGCGGTTAAAAGCTAGCAAATTTAACCTTAATTATGCCCCAGACGGCTGATACCCCCACAGCCATATTTACCAGTCCTCTGGCTGCAAGCTGTCGTGGAGCTCACTGGAAGATGAAAAGATGTTGTATGGTTGCCTCATGGGGAACATTGTTATAAAATGTAACAAAGTAACACCTTGCTTTCTGCTTTGTGCACACTTATCTCTCCTGTTCTGTCAGACTGTTTTCTGGGGGGTGGGGGGGTGGGAGGTGAAGATTCT
>JAABNY020000002.1:19753589-19764720 GCA_015164015.2 Brevimyrus niger | reverse complement strand
CCGCCGCCTGCCCCCCGCTTCCTGGGACATCCGCCTTGTGACATTTCGCATCAGCAGTCACAGAAAACATTGCGGCGTCTTTCAGAAGTGCAGTTCAAGCTCAGCACATGGATTAGTGTTAATCTGGCGTCTTCTGACACTAGAGATTGAATAGATTAAAAGCGTGGCCCGCCGTGTTGGGGGGGGGGGCGGTTGAGAAGAGGGTTAATGAGGAGTGTCGGTACACGTCGCCGTGCCGTACGCGCTGTCAGGTCGGTAATGAAGACTTTTTCACTGGACTGTGTAATTGGTCTGGAGAGAACGCGCAGCATGGGGTCCCTCTCCCCGCGCCAGCTTACATAACTGCCCTGCGGCTAATCCTCGCAAGGTATAACCTCTCTCCGGCAACACCTGTCTCCCACAGCAACTCGTGGGTGTCTCTCGCTGCTGTGTAAGGGAGCTTATTGCTGTAGGGGAGGGGTTTGGGGCCATGGGGGGGTCCTTGATTGGCAGTGGATGTAGTTAGGTGATTTAAGTTGACACCCCAGAACCTGCCGTCGCGCTGCTCTCCTGCCGTCCTTGTTTAACAGCTATTACGTTGTAATTGAAATGGGTTCCATATCCACCAATTTCTCCCTATTATCTCCTAGCTGACTGGCATCTCGGGACGACTCAGTCGGCAGTGATTCACTGACTTGGGCAAATAATTGTCAGCGCGGATCACAATCAGTGTGGTCACAATTTATTTTGCTTTCTGCGTCCTCAAAGAAAGTCAGCAGCTCTCTGAGTTACTACCGACAGAGGGTGACAGATCATATTTGTTTCTTGTTTTTGTTCCCCGTTACAAAAAAAATTAATCAGTTATATATGTATTCACTGCAAGTCAGGGAAATCGCAAGCAGGATTTCAAATCAGATTTAGTCATAGTGTGTGAGCATAGCCTGGAGTATTTTTTATTTTTTTTTTTTGGGGGGGGGTGCCCGTGTCTTTGTACGCATGTCGTTTAGAGGCTGCTTGCTTATACGACATGGTGTTTACCCCCCTTCCCATCCACACAGCTGATGGGGACACTGACGGTCAGGATAGGGGCCGTACACAGAATCTCTAGATGCATGAGAACAGGGGATTATTGGATGCAGTCGAGAATCCTTCCTGTGAAGCACATCGATTTCATAACTGGCCCCAGACGTCTTTGAAAATGCCGCTTTTTAAGATCCATGCTGCTGCCTGATAATTAGGTAATATTTACCCTCCAGTACTGCGGTAATGTGGGTTTGGCTTCTATAGATGGATGGATGAAGGTTACTCTGGAAATGAGGGCCTTCTTTTTTGCTTCAGGCCAGGCAAGGAAAGGTAAGGGGGGGATTTTGTGGGGCTGTTTTCCTTAAAGGTCCACGCTGATGTTACAAAGGTCCCACGACACCGAAGCCCTCATCCCACTACATGTGTGACTGTGTGCGGTCAGAACATTAACCACTCAGCACGTAGCGGAAAATAACACCTCCAGTATCCCATCACATCTGCCCCCTAAACCATGTCGGCTAACCGACATCCTCGTTTGGGTATTTTAACTTTTCATGAATGACACTTCAATGTCAGGGTGGCCAGCCAGCAGCCCCTCAGCTCATTCCGTTGTCTGCATTCACATTCATCCCCCCCGGCATACCCATAATGCCCCTTTCTCTGTCCTGAAGCTCACTGGCTTTACAGAGTAGGAGTCAACCCCTGTTTTAACTCAGACGAACATCTCACATAATGGGAAGTAATAATTACAGCCCAGGGCAGACTGAGATGTTCATGTTTATTCATAACTATGTGCATTCCCTGATATGTGGTAGGACAGTGTGTGTACTCATATTGAGGGTACTCAATTGGCATACTCATTCAGTGTTACTTCTAATGCCTGAACCATCTTGGGGACTGGCCATACTGCCCATAACATCTCCCTCTGTGTTTATGTTTCTCTGTCTTGTACTAGATTTACTCTTTTGTCCAGTAGTCAGGATTCTTTTCCTCACAGTCCACAAATTCAGACCAGGATTTAGTTTCAACCAACCAGGTGAGTACTCCGTGACTGTGATTCTTTTTACTCAACTGATCGGTTGAAACGAAATCTTGGTCTGGATTTGTACTCTCTGGACCTGAAAACTCCACCTCTGGAAATAGGAGCTGTGGAATAACACTGGAAGATTGTGGGTCATCTGCTCTGATGGATTGAACATCGAGGTGGAGAAGGAACAGTGGTGTTCCTCCTTAAGGTCAGTGAGCGCCAGCCTTCCCTTCTCTTGGGAGAAGCACTTTATCCTTGGTTACGTAGCAGATAACTTTTACCGAAGTAGCTTGAAAGCCTTGCTGAAGAGAACAGTCACAGGGTTATATTATTAACTGCTCAGTTATGCTATCCGGTGTTCCACACTTTAATTCTTCTTATTGCTTTTTTTTTTGGTGCAGGATAAAGGTGGAGAAAGTTCAAGGTGTCACTTTGGTCCCCGAAGGACACATAACCCCAGCACAGATGTGCCTTGATCGCTGGGTGTGGGTGTGATGTGATCCCTACTGACATCCCCCCTCTCTCCATCTCACATCCTCTGCGCACAATCGTCAGGGATGCCTTTCCTTCAGAGTCATTGTCACTCATTGGGAAATTTAATAGGATCAGCGTCATCGTGGAAAACCTGAGACACGTCCTCCTTCAGATTCCGGTCAGCCTTCCTCCGGTGGTGTGACGTTCTTTAACATCTCCCCCAGATAGCGCTGGCGACCCGACATAGTCCTGCCTCCATCTTCTTGAAGCTTAGGAAGCCCACGTCTTCTCTGTTTTCGCTCAGCGGGCGGGCGCTGTATTTACGGTTCGATGCCCGCTGAAGCAGATCGAGCGAGGCCGCTTCCTTCGGCGTGTGCCGGCGGGATCGATCCCTCGGCTTTGCGCCGTTCCGCTCGCCCGTTTCCAGCTTGCTGCTTCCCGTCGCGCTCCAGCTCTCGCCGTCTCGCCCCGGCCTGCTGTTTCCAGGGCTGAAGGGCACACTTCTCTGATGGCAGCCCCAGACGGCGAAGCGCGGCCCCAGTACAGCTATACTCCGTTCCCAAGCCAGCGACCACACTGCAGTGTTTTCTCTGGGAAAATAACATAATTTTTTTCCCGTTTTTTTCCCAGCACTAACATCACCCACGGATCACTCGAAAAAGGTGTCATAACCTCGCCTTGTGAAGTTCCCCACCACATCCTCCAGTTAAAAACAGTTACGGCGGATGAAGCTGTTTTTCCGTTCCAGCTCCTGCGATCCTCCCCAACTGGCCGTGCCTTTGCAGGCACAGTGCGCTCCAGCTGCAGGGGGCGCCCTGCCGGATGAGCAGGCTGCTTGGCTGCCTGACTTGTTGTGTTGGAGCCCATCTGCTCCCCCCCCGGCCGTCCTTGGCACCGGGCGCGTCGGCTTGGCAGCACAGGGCAGCTAGCGGGCACCATACTGGGGGCAAAACCAGCAGTGATGATTCGGCTAAATTAGCAAAGGAGCTAAAATGCGCACGTCTCAAACAAATCAGCGATGCGCTTGTGCGATGGATTGTTAATTACATTTGCAATACAGCTCACTGTTTATACTGTGCGCCTCGATGTTTTTTCGGATTGGAGCAGCATACTCAAAGAAACTGTCCACTCATGCAGCCACCCTCATACCTTCCATTACCGCTTCTGCAGTCATGGTGAGCCAAGGTCACGAGGAGGGTGTGGGCCAGGGTGGGGGTCTGGGTGGGGTGCCAGGAGCCTGGAACTATCACAGGTGCTGGGTGTGCATTTATGTAATACTACTCTCTGCAGCAGTTATTTGCATTTTGGATTATTAGATTTATAAAAATAGCATTATGACATCTTAATGCGGTGTTTAGTCCTCCACCTGCATTTCATTTTTATAGGCGTGTGCCGGGTTTGAGCAAGTCTTGAGAAACATCCGGGCTCCCAGCTCAGGCCCAGGGGCTGCTGTCCCCATGGTCACAGTTTCGCTACCCAGCATGCTCTGCTGCTCTGGGACAGCTGAGTAACATTATGGGGTGTATTGAGCTTTTCTCCAGACCTCGTGAAGATGGCACTGCGCTGCAATTCCACAGTGGCCTAACCTTTGACATCAGACTGGCGTTTTCCAGAACCTTCCGCTTTCACTGCCGGAACCAGGACAAGAGGTAAAATTAAAGCGGAATGATTTATCAGAGACCCGTCCAGTGTTGGGGAAGTTACTGACAAAAGTAATCCAACACAGACAGACTTGGGGAGTTCAGGTCCAGAAAGTACAAATCCAGACCAAGGTTTTGTTTCAACCAGCCAACTTAGTTCTCTGTGACTGTGACTCTTTATACTCATCTGGCTGGTTGAAACAGAACTTTGGTCTGGATTTGTACTTTCTAACCTGAAAAGCACATTGAGTTTTAATACTGCAACTTTACCTTGAGCTCTGTGATTTTGCGTCTCATCAGTCAGCACCAACCGGAGATGGAAGTCGATGCTGAGTTCAGGCTTGCTGAGCATAATTCCCGGCCTGGGAAAATTACTCCAACTGGGTCCCATGATCCACAGCCTATCCCACCTCCCCCCCCGGGCATTGGCCTGCGACAGCTTCCCCAGGAGTCTCCCCAAGACGGCAGGCCTGGCTATGATTCCATGGAGGAAAAAAATTATACGGAAGGACAGTTTGCCAAACAAGGAAGTATATCTGTGTGACTGCATGCAGCATCACCATCTAGCTGTCGGGGGGCAGGGGGGAGCGTCGGCAGACGGAGCCAACCTCACTCACCTTACGACCTCAGAGAAAACCACATCCAGCCTGCAGCGTCCGTTCCAGGCTGGTGCCAATGAAGCACAGTCCCCACAAGCGGGACGGGACCCTATACCAAGCTGGAGGAACGGGCCTCCCGCTCACCTCCGGGGGGGGCTGCCGCTGGTTAACCACACTGTGCTGGATGACAGGACTCTGCTGATACTCCAGTTTAGTCTGTCGAGTCGACGGGACTGGCGCAGAATTCTGGGAAAGGATACAGGCTGACTATGCAGCTGTTTCACGCCAGTTACTGGTTTTAGCCGCAATCCTGCAAAGTTAGCGGAGTGACAGGTAAACTATGAAAAGGCATGTTTGTTCGTTTTTTGTCGTTTTGTTACTTTTTGTTGTATTTTTCAAAAGTTATTCAAAACCATCTGCACTTGCTTGTACTTGTGTCTAATGGAAATTAGTCATGCGATTGCCTGTTCTTCAGTTAAATAGCTGGGCATGGATTGGGCCTGTTTAATATCACTGCGGGAGCAATAACAGCAGAGAGGGACGAAGGAGCAGAATATAACCTTTTCCCTCTGTGTTGCCCCAGTATGATACACAGACACTCTCACACATCCATTATCGTTTTGTGTTGCCCGGATCCCCAGGGTATATTTAGAATGATTCACCTTTAAATTTAACTCGAGACACACAGAAGCCCCTCCACAAATACTGAAGGTGTGCTGTGGAATACATTACGTGGGCTTAGGGATTTGTGCACGCCTGTGTGTGTGCGTGTGTCCCACAATTTCATAAAAATCTGTTATTTAAGAAATCATTTTTCAGGTCCCCACAAAGATCTGTAAATGCAATCAAAAAAACTAAAAATTTGGTTTGTTTACCTATTGTCAAGGTTAGGGCTGGGTAGGGGTTAAGGTCGTCATGAGTTTTCCACATAGAAATCAATGGAGAGCAAAGCAAATATATAATTACAAACCTGTGCTGTGTGTGTGTGTGTGTGTGTACAGGGTGCTCTGTGTGCACGGTTATCTGTGGAAATGTGAGTCAATGAGCAGAGGACACCCTAAACTGGCTCTGTGAGCTGCCCTGGGTGTCACTCCTTCACAGGCTTTTCTTGGACAGCCCAGGCTTAAGGTCTCCTGTGGTGACTCTTTCAGGGGGGGGGGGGGGGGTTGGCTCCATTCCAGTCTCCACCATGTTAACCTCGGTCCAGTCCTTGTAGAGAAAAATTACCTTGATTCACGTGCCAACTCAGTCCCGCTCAGACCCTGTGTGGGGCCAAGGCAGGACTCACCGGCAAAGTCCACACCGGCTTCCGAAGCACCCGCACGGAGCCGCAGTCGTGCCTGGCTGCGGGGAACGGAGATCCGTCTCCCGGTTATGCATCGATAGCATGCTACTCGCTCAGGTACCGCCGATCTGTGCCGGTCTAAACAAAGTCCCCTTGGCGGTATAAGCAAACAGATTTTGTCCTTGCTCAACACATGTGCAGCATGATCGTGGTGAGCATAGCAGGCAGCTGAGAGAGAATGCCGCTCCCGTTAATTAGCAGTCCGAGCCACGGGCCTCATGCCAAGTGCGTGGGACCGTCCCACTAATGAGAGAGGACTCATCAGCTCGATTCTATTCTGCTAGCTTCTGATCAAAGCCCCCCCCCCCCTTCGTATTTCAGTTCAGGACAATGCTTTTCCCTCCAGTCCAGGAATCCAGAATCTCTCAGCAAACCGATGGGGAAATGGCCGGGTGGCAGCGGTTTGTCAAACTGGGGGTGTGGATCTTTTACGTGGGCAAGCTGAAGTGGCACTGTAGGGTTAAGACAATTAAAGCACACTTTGTTTATTTCTTTGTGTCCGTAATAGAGCCCAGCGCTGCCAGCGGCTGATGCTGGTGTCTGAATCAAATTACCGAGGATTACCTCTCGTTAAGCGAGGCTTGTTAAGTGGGGCTCGTTAAGCGGGGCTCGTTAAGTGCCAATGAGATCTGTAAAGTTCCTACTGGGGTTAGAATACAGTCCCCTGGGCTGCTGTTCCTGTGTGTCCTGTGATATTTCTCTGTGTTTGGCTGTGCCTCAGGAGGGCGTACAATACGTTGGCTGTGTCTGTGTCCAAAAGAGCTGTGAAAGTGATGAAGACCCTGAGAATAGACCGGACCCTGCAGCTACAGACATCCCCGGGTTAAGAACCTCCCACTTACGTACAGCTCATACTTACGCACAGACTGCCATGAAGCCTATTGTATTCGAAATGCTGTTTAAATACAATGGTTCATAATAGTGAACACACACGCTACTTGGGGACTCCCTGTACAAACCAAAAATATGTTAGTGGGCAAATCAGTCTCAGTTGTACCTTTGGTCTCTAAATAAGCAGAATGCGAGACTGGATTGTGTGTCTGAATCAGGATGTCTGAGCACAAGATGGCAGGTGTAGGACCAGCCCACTGACACCTCCTGGCTGCCGCCTACTGGCAGACGTGTCGGTTTTTAGGGCATATAATGCATCGCAGACAGGCCTCTCTGGGGGGGAGGCCCAGTAGTGGTCACAAGATACTGCAAACCAATCGAAAATCAGCCAGCTTTTATTACTGAACGATCAGACATGCTTCTTAGTGCATGGCAGATAAATATTTAAGAAGGGTGTCCCCCCTGGTATTTTGTGGCTTCCTTGACCTTGCAGGTCCAAAACGCGCTGAAATTGCGAGCTGAAGTTGAAAGCCAGCCTGGGGAGGACTGAGGCTGCTGCTGGCGGCCTGCGGGTCCCTGAAGCCTACAGGCAAAGGGCCATCAGCTTCAAACACTGCCCCATCCTCCACGTTTAAATAACCGATCCTGCAGAAATGATTGAAAAGGCCTTTTTCTCACCGCAGTAAATGATTAATAAAGGGCTTGGATGCCTGACTGAAGGCTGAGTGAAGATTCCGCCCCCTGGGGAAGCTGAGATGGCCGCCGTCACGGGCTGATTTAAAGCTGACTTCAGACACTACAATCAGCAATACAAATAACGCCCCCCCCCCTCCCCACCCCCAGCCCTGAGGAACTGCTTAGGCTGTCAAACATCTATTTGTGCCTTTTCCATTCTTCTTGATAGTGCCAAATCGAAGTTATGCAGTGGTCTTGGGACACCTCCACCTGGGAACAGTGACTGTGTCACGCGGGGTGATCGACCCACCAAAATGAGCTCTGGGTTATGTAATCCCCATTACCTCATCCGTCAAATCTGGGCACAAGTCACCTATGTGAAGAGTAGAGTGAAAACCCTGGCGCTTTTACATACCTCAGATGTGCGTGAGAAGGACTTCTGTTAAGTAACATGGAAGTTGATTTTCCCAGCTAATCTGGTGCTCTCTTCCCAGCGCATGAATCCCCAGGATGCCAAGTCAACCTCGAACATACTTCACGCAACACAACGCGTGCGCAACGCAAGCAGTGTACTGACTGTACTTGCGCACATAGTTTACGTCTATCTGGAGGAATAAAGGTTATGTCCACCAGAGGGCAGTGCTAGAAAACCATCAGCTCCTTTGTTTCCGGTCTCACTTATTTTGTATGAGGTTGTGATATGAAATGATGTACAATCACTGCCTCCAGCACACTGAAATTGCACAGCTTGCTAAGTTCTGTTTCCTATAACAATTAAAATGTTATAGCAATTGTAAACCCTACAACCCTAAGATTTATAAATATCGGAACTGTATTGAAATATAACGTTGCTTATGAAAGCAGGTAAGTCAGAATTTCCGGTTAGAATTTCATTGTAGTTGTACACATGACACTGCTCTCTTAGAAATGTAAACTGCCATTAAACTTTTAAGACACTGTACACAATAGTGCTCACAATATTTTCTCTCTTGTCTCTGAAAACATACAGTTCTTCTGGCTATTCTTTCTTAAAAAAAAAAAAACAGATGTTACTATAATACTAACTACCGTAAATAAAGACATAAGTGCCGTGACAAAAGGTGACCATACTGCCTGCCCTGTTTTTAGTAGTACTGCATCTCGCGATGCGACATGACGCATACGCCTAGCGTTGCATTTAAATTTCTGGGATACTGATCTGGTTAGTTAAATGCCAGAGGGGGTTGTTAATCAGTTTCAACTGCTGAGGTGTTAATGAAATTAACAAGAGATGCACTAGAGGGGCAACAATGAGACAACCCACAAAACAGGAATGGTTTAACAGGTGGAGGCCACTCTCTCCTCATGTTTTCTGACAATTTTTTCCACTAGTCTTGCATTTGGCTACGGTCAGTGTCACTACTGTTAGCTTGAGGCGATACCTGGACCCTACAGAGACTGCACATGTAGTCCAACTCCTCCAGGATGGTGCATCAATATGTGTCATTGCCAGAAGGTTTACTGTGTCTCCCAACCCAGTCTCAAGGCCATGGAGGACATTCCAGGAGATAGACAGTTACTCTAGGAGAGATGGACAGGGCTGTAGAAGGTCCTTAACCCATAAGTAGGACCAGTATCTGCTATAATAGGATGAGCACTATCAGAGCCCTACAAAATGATCTCCAGCAGGCCACTGGTGTGAATGTCTCTGAGCAAACAATCAGAAACAGGCTTCACGAGGGTGGCCTGAGGGCCTGACATCCTCTAGTGGGCCCTGTGCTCACTGCCCAGGAGCATGGAGCTTGATGGATATTTGCCATAGAATACCAGAATCGGCAGGTCCACCACTAGCACCCTGTGCTTTTCACAGATGACAGCAGGTTCGCCCTCAGCAAGTGAAAGGGTCTGGAGAAGTCGAGGAGAACATTATGCTGCCTGTGATATTGTTCAGCAAGGCCGTTTTGGTGGTGGGTCAGTGATGGTCTGGGGAGGCATATCCATGGAGGGACACACAGACCTCTACAGGCTAGACAACAACACCTTGATTGCCACTGGGTATTGGGATGAAATCCTTGGACCCATTGTCAGACCCTACACTGGTGCAGTGGGTCCTGGGTTCCTCCTTGTGTGTGACAATGCCCGGCCTCATGTGGCGAGAGTATGCAGGCAGTTTCTGGAGGATGAAGGAATGGATACCGTTGACTGGCCCCCATGCTCGCCTGAACTAAATCCAATGGAACACCTCTGGGACATTATGTTTCAGTCCATCCGACGCCACCAGGTTGCACCTCAGACTTTCCAGGAGCTCAGTGATACCCTGGTTCAGATCTGGGAGGCGATCTGCCAGGACATCATCCGTCGTCAAATTAGGAGCAGCCCCAACATCATCAGGCATGCATGCAAGCACGTGGGGGCCATGCAAACTACTGAGTACGATTTTGAGTTGTTGCAATAATATTTCGGCAAAATGGACCAGCCTACCACATAATTTTTTCACTTTGATTTTCAGGATGTCTTTGAATTCAGCCTCTGTAGGTTGATCATTTTCATTTCCATCAAAGGAGGTGCCATCCTTTCATTCCTAACACGTTACCCAGTCTATATCAGTATAGATATACAGCATGATTTTTTTTCCCCCATTGAGATCTGATGTGTTTTCAAAGTGTTCCTTTAATTTTTTTGAGCAGTGTATAAATCAGCTGTAAGTCCTCCTCTCGATTCGCCAGCCTTATCGTTGCCTTATACTATGGATTGTCGTCGTTTTACTGGTTTGACTCCTTTGCCATCTGCGAGTGGTACTATGAGTCAGTAAATCCCTCCCCTCGGGGGTTGAGGTGTGGATCCCATCCCTGCCATGAGCGCTCACCCTCGCTGATGCCCCGCGCCCCCCTGTACTCAGCTTGGTTGCAGCACACAATGTGCATCACCCAGGCACCTCCATCCAGACTTGCTCACCCAGGAACTGGTGGGAAATATGCACCTCCCAATATTAAATTTGGCTTCATTCATCCCTCCCTAATAAATAGGCCTTTATACAGTGGTACCTCAGAACTTGAATTTCATCCATTCAGAACTCCGAATCGAATCCTAGTTCGACTTCTGATCGCATTTTCCCCATAAGAAACAATGGAAAACCAATTAATTGTTTCCTGGCCCCCAAAAAATACACCTAAATATGTTTTTTGCATTTATGTTTTTTTGCAGATAAAACAAGAAGAGCATATACAGTGGTACCTTGGCTCTCTAACTTAATCTGGTCCGGACTTCAGATCGAATCCTAAAAAGTTCGAGTTCTGATCTAATTTTTCCCATAAGAAATAATGGAAAACCAATTAATTGGTTCCCGACCCTCCAAAAGTACACCTAAATATATATATATATATTTTAATTTAAACACAAAATGATCAGGATAAAACAAGAAGAGAATTGTCCTGCCTTGATCGTCCACTCGTTCCGTGTACCACACCTCCTTGTTAACCTTGTGTGGGGTCCCCATGTGATCAGCTGTTTCTGGTTGTTGTCATTAGTCCTCTGTATTAAGTCCGCGTTTCAGTTTGTT
>JAABNY020000002.1:19720171-19737874 GCA_015164015.2 Brevimyrus niger | reverse complement strand
CTTCCGGGATAGGCTCCGGACCCCCCGCGACCCAGTAGGATAAGCGGTTTGGAAAATGGATGGATGGATGGATGGAGTTTCCCCCTTGTGTAGCATATACATGACTAGACAGGCACAGACATATGTAAACCTGAAACCATTTTGAACAGAAAAAGCTTAATTTACTAAACACAGTGTTATCAATATCTAGGGCAGAAAGAGTCATATTATTGTATAATATGTTACCTGTGTGTTCCTCCGGTCGTTCCGATGCTGTCCTGCCTTTGGTTTTTTGGTTTGGGCTTCAGGTTACCAGGTAAGGAATTAAAAGTTAGATGGGTAGATACACGTGTGCTATAACGCATATAGATAAATGACTGCAGAATTGATTTTTTTAGTGATTACTCGGAAGGAGTTGAATTTTATGATTCATTCCAAAAATGATTATATCCATATCCTGATTTAGAATTACTTGTCTTCGCAAAGCGAAGCGTGTAAATAGATTGAAAACTTTATGCAATCAGTTTGCATGGTAATCCTCTCATTTGAATTAGAGACGAAGGCGGGGGGGGGAAATTAATTTAGTTCAGGCAAAGGGGAAGGCAGATATTCCTCAAATATGGCAACGTGAAAAAGAAAGCCTGCTTCGAAAAGGCAGGAGGACAGGCCAAATGGTAAATGAGAGGTTTGGCAGAGATGTATAAAGAAAAAATTTGGAGATATGCAAGTATTCAAGCATCTGTTGAATGGTTTCCATTCTACCAAGGCTTGTTTGCTGTAAGATCGCTGACAAATCTGCGCTTAGCCATTGATATACTGTGTTTATATTATACCTTATGTCACCCGCATGAACTTTACACTCTGACTCAAATATTTACTTCCTCATACAAACTCCAGAAGATTTTTGCTCCAGAATAAGTGCACTCTGCCCCATTGAGCTATGATACCATAAACAACACAGGCTGCGTCCTTTACGTCCAAAGGAATCATTGTCTGGAAATGCTGATGCTGAGTTTATGCGTCTCATCCAAATGCAGAGGCGGATGTCGAGGTGCCGCGGATGGGGCGAATAAACAGTTATTCAGACTTAGAGTGACGTCACACTCTTCACAGTAGGCATAGAATATGGTCTTCATTAAAGGAAGCAGCCACACTGGGTGGGGGTGTTCATTCTCCCAGGCCAAAAACAGGGGTGGCTAGGTTCTCTTTTTCAATGAAATAGGCCTGAGAAAATAAACCTATAAACATACATGAGCCATCGGTTGACATGCCACCCCAAAAGCTACTACTTACACGTAATGCGTGTTGTTGGGAGTTAAACCATTTAATTTTAATAATTTCAGTTGCGTAGAAAAAAAAGAAGTTTTGGATTATCTCCAGGCTGGTCTCGCTGATCATGTGAGCGCACCTCAGTCCAGTCACACTCCCATTAAATCATGACACGGACTTCTTTCTGTTATGTCATTAGAGTGACATTTCACACTGGACTGTCTTTGATTAGGTCATCATGGGGACATATCCCCTGTCTTGTGTCTGCTTGCCCGGTAGCCAATGGCAGGTCTGGGAACGGCATCACATGATGTTTTAGGGGAATGCCTCTGTCAAACTGTTCGAAATGTGCTTGATGTTAACATAGATTGTAGAGCCATGTGTTGGAGTCTTTGATCACCAACAGCAGTACCTCACCAGCACGATAAACACTCAATCCAGCAATCACATCATCTTACCATCCAGAATAAGGGATTGAGGATGTAAGCAGCATTCTTGATTATTACGGTTCTGTAGGTGAGTGATAGATATTACACCTTGATCACAGACAGGTGTCAGAAATGAGAAATCATTTTGATTAAAAAGTTGAATTCTCGTCAATAACTTCTCCCACTGTAATGCTTCACACACATTCTTTGTAGATTGGCTCTAACAAAATAACAATGTGAGACATGAAACCCAGAAATGTGTGGTGACGCTAAGATTTTACAAACTTTACAAAAAACCTGTTTATACAGGATTCCTGCACAGACAAAAATACTTTTTGTATACTTTTGACAGAAGGATTTTTAGAGATCAGAACCTCAGAGCGCAGGCCAGGGGGCTGGAGGTCAGACTCCCTCTCTGCTTATCCCCTCTCGCCTAAGACAGACCTGGCATTTAGCTCCCGTTTCTGACAGTTGACGCGTCTCTCAATAAACATCACGGCTGTGGTGGAAAAAGGTGGCATGGCTTGTAGAGGAGCATCAAAGCAAACATCCCTGCTGTGATTAATCTGACCCATCAAGGAAAAGTGTGGACTGTGGCCGCATGAGCTCATTTTTGTCTATTTTTTTAAGTAGTTTAAAATTTGTTCCAGAACCTCCGACGTACCACTATAGAGCTTCCCCACATCCTGTGCCTGCAGTGGGATTATTTATTTTTTGAAGGATCCCCACTCTTTTCTTTTCCTACCTTTGTGTCCCCATCTGGCTAACGCTGCTCAAAGCCAGCTGCTGGAATGGTTACCGGGGAGAAAGCTCACCAATAAACCGCTCGATTTTCACGTTCCACGTTCACGTTTTTCCGTGGCCTCATGATCACTTTCTGGCAATATCCCCGGGGTTTCTTTTCTTTGTGTGATCAGGCACTTCAAGGAGAGCGTGCGGGACCGTGCGGCGAGCCGAGATGGTTGTAAAGAGTGGTACCTGCCCAGGCCCCAGGAGCACGCTGAGAGACGGGGGGGGGGAGGGGGGCTGGCGTTACGAGGCCCCATTAAATCTCGTGGGTAGGTGGCGGGGGGCTAATTAGGAATGAGCTGACTTGAAGGAGGATCCTCGGGCGGTAAATGCTGGCTTGCATTTGTGGCAGAGCAGTTAAATTCACCCCAAACACACATGCGTGCACACACACACACACACACGCACGCATGCACACACACACACACACACACGCACGCACATGTAGGGTAAACATATCCTTATGGGGACCGCTCATTCATTCCAATGGGAAAAATGCTAATGCTAACTATGACAACCTTAACCCCTACCTGCCCTAACCATAACCATGAGTAACCTAATAAAATGCAAGAGTTTTTGCATTTTTAGTTTTTTCATAGCAGTCACCAATTCTTATAAAATCGGGTTTTCCTTTATGGGGATCAGGAAACCGGTCCCCATAAGGGAAAAAAAACCCGGAATATTTATCACTTTATGGGGACATTGTGTCCCCATAAGGATAGGTAGACCCGCCCGCATACACACACACACACACAATTAAATCAGTCACAATTAAATCAAAACACAAACTAATTCATCAACTTTGTGCAATTTGGGAGTTCAAATAAAATGGCACTACCCCCCTCCCCCCACATTGCAGTCGTCAAAGGCCAATGACTGGGCTGATTTGCGAGCTGGGTTACTTTTGTAAGTGTAGGCGTTTCTTTAACAGCTTTAGGTATTCTACTAACCAACAGTTTTACAGTATATCATAAGCCAGAAGCACATAGAAACCTTCCACGTATTTCGTCAGGTCTGCATGTGTGTGCAGAGTACCGAGCGCGGCGGCGGCGTGTGCCCTGGCCGGGGCTGAAACGGGACGCTTCGCCCACTGAGCGCCGTTTCCCGCACGGCCCGGCTTCATTAGCATGCACCGTTATGTAAATCCGCACATGTAAATGTGAGAATCCCATCCCTCTGCTTCAGCCACCCTGTCTTCCCCTTCCAAAGGCAGGAGTTTAAAGAAAATGTGTTTTCTGGTGCTGCTCTCATCTGTAAAAGTTTTAGATATTTCCCCCTCAACTCTTCTTCCAGGGAGATCATCACTGTGGCAGGGTCACAGGTCAACAGGTGGAGAGAGACGCCCGAACGCCGCCTTTGGCTGGATGGATTGTGCGAGCACACAGGTGCCATCCCTCCCTACTTTGAGGCACTTTGATCTGCTGTTTCATGGCTGCATTGGGAAATTGTGTATGTATGATTAACCAAGAATTAACAGCGACATTTTGATTGGCTAAAACAATTTCTTTCGGGCATCTCTTAAGATGCCATTGGGCAGTGGAGTTCCCAATTTCACATGTCCTCTCCATGCAGATAAGTGAATTTGTGCCTCTATATGGCCCATAGTATGTGTGTGCCCTGTGACTGTCCCCTCGTCCCCTAAGCTGCCTGGGCTAGGCTCTGGGTTCTCCGAAGACTCCGCACTGAATAAATGTTCTGAAGATAGATGAGTTTGTCACATGATTTCACCTCCGCACTGGGACAGCCAATGCCCTCTGTTGTATATCCAGTGTATTTCTGGTAAAAGAGCTGTATTGCTGGATTTCATTACTTTTTTGGTAAGCTTTTTAGGGGAAAAATGGGAAAGGTGGTACATGTCATGATGGGGAAGCACGGGAGTGGCAGACAGGTGTGAGGATCAATAAAAGGGATTTTACTTACACTTGGAGCATGGGAAAAAAGAAGAGACCCCCAGGGGTCAAAACCGGAAAGTGCAGCAATATACAGAGGAAGAAGCTATGATGTTAATGACAGGACTAGGGAGCATGGGACAGGAAGCACTTTAATATATAGACTAACAAGGGAACAGAACAAGAGGCAGCTGGAGCGAATCACAGAAGGGCAGGAACAAGAGGTAAGACTAATAAGAAACAGGCCTGGCCCAATATGGTCATGCTGGGGAAGGAGACGGGAGGATGGGCTAGGTAGGGCGTGACAGTATAATTGATCAGTAAGGATCAAAAAACATGATTAGAGCAGAAACTAATGCTCTCTGGCCATTTCAGTTACATCACAGATATTGCAAGCATTTTGGTGTTGGTAGCCGTACTGTCTGGGTGCCTCTGAGGCCAAGGCTGTGGGAGTATCTGGCCAGGATGCAGGATTTCCATCCGGGTAAGCAGCCTGCCCCACTGCAGTCCTCAGTGGTCGGTCACACCATCAGTTCTCCAGTAAGAACCTGATCTTCTTCTCTTAGCTCCCCCCACCACAAAATGGCAGGGTTCAAACTTTCGTTCCGATGTCAACCAGATGTGTTTTTTCGCGCGGCTCCAGGAGCAGACGGGAGAGGCTGTGGGGAGGGAGCTTATGCAACAGCCAGCAGCAGCAGTAGTGCAGGGGCCTCCCCAAGCTGGAACCTGGTGAGTTACAGGTCAGCATCGTTAGCTGTTGCGTTACTGTGTGTTACCTGGAAGCTTTATTGCAACTGATGCTGGCATTAGCAGGCTTTCATGCGACCCCAAGACGGTCCCTCACACACAAACTAGAGGAAATGAGGTAGTTTTAATAAGCAGCCCGAACTGGTTTTGTTTATGCCGATCTTTGACCGCGTCGCGCCGTGTCCCCAGCGCTCCGGCCACCTCCCACGCCATGCCAGAGCTGACAACTGGCCGGCTTCAGTAGGTATCTGCAGTCATGCAGCCTGCTGCCCATTCCCAGTGTCCAGCTCTGCCTCTCTGCTCAGTCTGTCGCTGAGGAGCAGGAGGTTGGAGAAGAGAAGAAATGGAGTGGGAGAGGAAGAAGAGGAGGAGAAGGAGAAGAGGTGGGGCATGAGAAGAGGAGTAGTATGAAAAGGAGAAGAGGAGGAGTAGGAGAAGAGGAGGAGCATGAGAAGGAGTAGGAGAAGAGGAGAGGAAGAGTAGGAGAAGAAGAAAGGAAGAGTAGGAGAAGACTTCTCAGACCACAGTTGTAAGGAGAAATGTAGCATAACTGTATCACGATTAAAAGTGTGCATTTACATTTACTTACAGATGCTTTGATCCAAAGCGACATACGACTGAGAAAGCAGGACAGTCAGTCCCTGCAGTAACTAGGGTTAAGTGGCTCACTCAAGGGTCCAATAGGAAAATCGATCTGTTAACTGTGGGATTTGAACCTGGGACCTTCTCATCATAGGTACAGCATTCAAACTCACTAAGCTTTACTGCATCATAGATTTCAACCATAAACATGTCACATATGGCTGGGCAACTGCGTATTTTTGAAAAATCCTGTCACTCTTTAGTGCAATATGAAACATAGTAGTGTCTTATGAATATGAGTCTACAGTTAGGCCAGTCTCTCATTTTTTTAAGGGTGGCTCAGCGGTGGGGTAGGCACTTTTACGTCACATCTATGGGGAGGGGGGAGGGTTGAATCCCCTCTCTGGTCTGTGTGTAGAGTTTGCAAGCTCTTCCTGAACTTCACAGGCATCTTACTACAGTCCAAGATGCAGTTAGGCATCTCTGAACAACCAGTACAGTACAGTGTGGGCACACTCATGCCCTGCGGTAGACTGGCATCCTATCCAAGGTCTACCTCTGCCCTATGCTGCCTGGGATAGGCTCCAGACCCCACTGTGGCCCTGTCCATGATACATGGTTAGAAGACAGATGGATGGTATCTTTATTGGAGACCAAAGTAACAGAACCTGCTTGGACCTGGGACAGCTGCAGTGTGAAAATGTGAATAATGACAAAGAGTACATCCTGCCAGCAGTAAAATGCTGACCTATGGCATTTACTTCCACGATTTAAACCTGTGTCTGTTTGCCATTAACTGTCGAAGCCTTGTGTCAATGCAAGACAACATTTATTTGGTTTCCATTTGCATGTCAAATGGAATATTTCTCTTTTTTTAAATGCACAAGCTGTTTGCTCAAGAACAGATGAAGCCGGTTTTTCCTCACTTCTGAAATCCTGGCACCGTGTCTCGGCCTCCTGCAATAAGACACACAAACAGGGACGTCTGAGAAGGAAGGATATTAATGTCTCCCAGCCTTAGAAGTGTACTTTTCAAGGTGCAGGGCTTGGTATCTCCATGGCAACACAGAAGAGACCAGGAACAGATGGGTGGAAAGGAACCGTTTGCAGCGGTTGAAGCCAGTTAGGAGCGGTGTGACATTTCCAACCAATATGAAGGCCGTAAAATACACAAGAACTATTTCATCCTGACAACACTGAGTGGGCCCTCCCCTGCGGCCAAGGACAAGAATTTATACCCAGAGGAACTGGCTACAACTGCAGAGACAGGAATTCAAAACGAGAGATGACTGGGCTTTCAACAGAGGCATCCTGCAGCTCAGGTGGTTGGGGGGGCTGTGAAAATGCAAACTCTGCATATACTGTGAAAGTTAACCTGTGCATCCTCTCACTCTTTACCGCTGATCTACAGTCACTGCTCGCGGTGGTCATCTGTGGAATCATGTCCCAGGACAAACCAAACCGGTGTTACTGTTGTTGTGACCGTGATGCGTGCAAGCTGAAAATGTAACAGTGCTGTTGGGTTCCTGAAAAATAATTTCTAAGGAAATATCCATCTATATAAACTGCTGAGTGTAAAAAAAAAAAGAGAAAATATAAGAAACAGTCCATCACAGGGTGTGAGGCACGGGGCACCCTGGACGGGATACCAGTCCATCACAGGGGGCACCCTGAATAGTATGCAGTTCTGTAACAGCACATATAGAAATATGATCAACTTCCCTACAGTTATTTGACCCTCAGCTACTGTGATGGGATTGGATGGCGATATTGGCAGAGATTACTGGTGGGATCCCTTAGTGAGTCGGCAGATTTGCATTGACCTGTTTCATTATCATTATTGATAGTATGTACTGTCAAGTCGATATCAACTCCTGGCAACAATATAAAGGGCATTCCTCCAGAATGTTCTGTCTTCTGTCTGGGTCATCAGGCTTCCTAGTGGCATTTTGTGACGATTGAGTCCTTCCATCTTGTTGTTGGTTTTCCTCATTCTTTTTTTAATCTAGTATTCTCCAGTGCACTGAATCTTCTCATATATATAGCCAAAAGTAGTGTTAATATACAATATATATTAGGACTTCAAACAGTTTCACGGTGTTCTCTGAAATGAGACCACTACTACTTACAAAATATTACAACGGTGGTAGTCCATTTCAGTCTTTATAACAAGTCTTCGTGTATGATACATACCCAGAGTAGATGACTAATGGAGGGGTAAAACTTTGTTATGACATGTGGTACACAACCTGAAAACTTAATGTACCCATCCACGAAGAAGCTGATCCGCAATAACCGCTCGTTTAGCTACAGTTAAATATAATTTTACTGGACATTGATTCTGGCATTGCTCTGCAATCAACCAGACCGTAAAGTCAAAGCAATTAAATGATAAAACTAAGTAGACAGAAACATTGCGCAATAATAGGCGAGGTGGTTTTGCTCGGCTCTTCATCGCACCAATTATTTTATCACTGACAGACACTTTATGTAAGTGTGCTGCATCCTGCTAGTTCTTTGGCTAGCCTGTCAGTTCTCTATCCACCTTGCGAAGTTGTGCGAGTTTCATTCGGCGACGCAGGGGGAGCTGTTGCACCGATGTATGCACTCGTTGGAAGCTGAGATCCACAAAGTTTATGCAAGCAATGCACAATTTAGTGCTCTGGAACGCAAAACGCTACGAACAGCGATTGACATCTTAATTATTTTTTTGTCGCGTTGCCGTCCTGAGAGAAGGTAAAAAAACTTCTGCACTCACATGCACACATACATGCATATTATTTTTCTGACTTGTGCAGAGTTGTCAACGGTGTCAGTCAGGGTAACTTGAACTTGACGCGCAGCACGCCCCGCGCGCTTCATCCAAGTATTCTGTTCGCTTCCTCGCGCTCTGTTTGGTGCGAGAACGTGTGGGCGCGTGTGTGCGCGGAGAGGGAGAGAGAAAGTGAGAGAGAAAGGGAGAGATAGAGGGAGAAAGTGAGAGAGAGAGAGAGAGAGAGGCAGGGATAGAAACACAGTGAGAGAGAAAGTGAGAGAGGGAGCGCTCAAAGCTAGAGAGAGAGAGGATAGAGCGTTCCCTCCCGGTGCACTTTGCAGTTAGTTGCGGGCTGCTGTTGCTGGAGTGGCGAATTAGCTGGTCGCGGGGGAACTTTAACACGCTGGATCCCAAAGCCCGTCTCTCTCACGTGCGCAGTTCGGAGCTGCCATGGAGCTCGCGCCGGGATTCGCGTGCCTAATGACGCTGCTGCTCGTCGTGCCCACGAGCGGCCTTTACATCGCCAGTAGCATAGGTACGTGAACTCTTTACGCGGTCCACACTTCGCGGTCAAGCCGCCTCGCGGCTGTCTTTCCTCTCTGAGCTGTTTCTTAATCCCCCTCACCACCCATGCCGCTTTTAACTTCTAGTTCATGTGCGTATTTTGCTTCCTAGGACAATTTCCAGGAAATTTCTTGTCCGCCGTGCCATGTCATCAGTCTCACTGCGAAGCGTGCGTTTTCCCCCCACATTCCGTCAGCAGGCAAAACATTAGCAACTCTAACGCGAGTGTTCTCTCTTAAATTGCATGACTTATTTCTTAAGATTTCAGCAAACTGCATCGGTGGTATGGCAGGACTGTTACGGCTGTGGTGGTATGAACCTATTGATTTAAACGAGTGAATGAACGAGTGATCGAAAGAGTATTGATTATAAATAAAATCCCCGGCTCTTTTTTCTGTGTTTAGAGGATGCGAATAAATAAAAATAAAACTCGATTGTAGAAATAAGTTTGTGCTATTTAATCTTAAACTTAGTGAATAATAGTAATCCATAGGAAATAGAAATACCATATTGATAACAGAAATGTGACTCGACGAATAACGCTCAAGTTATTTATATTTCAAAAATAACTTTATAATAATTGTAAAAGCGCTATGCTTGTATGTAAATCTGAATATGCATCGTGAAATTAAAATAATTCACCCATCACCTATAAACGAGCGATGCACAGTGTTTTCAAACGGTTTGCTATTTGTTTCAAATTTAAAACCACTTGAACAATTACGAGAACACTTCTTGAAATTATACCAAACCTTACAAACAGTTGACAATCATACCATTGTCGTTATTATTTTCCTTTATTAAAAATGTGTCATAGCCTGCTCGTGCGCTCCGTCTGGCACCTTCTCGCGTGCGCTGGCATCGACACCCTCTTAAGTTCAGTGCCAGAAAAGCCGGAATAAATCACATCTGCAGTCGAGTTAAATAAACGAGCCTCATTTGCCGTTGAACGCATCTTTGATGTCAGTAGTTTGCGAGCTGACTTCGAGCTATAATGATGCGCTAATGATGCCCCCAAAAAACAGACTAACAGCAGGCGTGCCGTTAATTGCAAAAGCTTTGTAAGGAAATTGCGTAGACTTCAATGTATTGTACCGTTCATGGTTTTACAATATTAGTTAAATAATCGAATGGAATTCAAACAGTGATAAAAACGGCAACATAGTCTTGCTATAAATAATAATAATAATAATAATAATAATAATAATAATAATAATAATGTTTATCAGTGGAAAGTATTATTGTTGTGGTATTTTTGCTAAATGTTTCGTTTTTTTGCCAAAGGTATGCGTTCTTCCTAGTTATTAAAAAACAAAGTAAAGTCATCCACACACGCAGGTCGCTTTTAATCCTAGTGAAGGAAGCGAGCTGTAAGCACGTCGCGGACGGGGCTCTGGTAGTGAGAAAACATTATTTAGCGTGTAAGAACCTCAATTATCGCCTCGATCGTGCTGTTATCTTTTTTGTTACTCTCGGGGAAGAAGTGAAGCGTACACACGAAACCTCTTCTTCCATGTGTGGCAGCCACGTGCTGTTGCCTTCGAGGTAAACTGGACGCCAGTGTCAGCCTTCGGAGTTATTTTTTTCCAGTGCTTCACCCCACCGTTTGTTTACCCTTTTAAAGTGGAGGTGAAGGGAAGGTGTCTGCAATTAGTGGCACCCATAGCAGATGAGGCTTCTTGACAGTAACAATAATTTAGTTTAGACTCTAGCTGAAATTAAATATGTCATGTATTATGATGTTTATGTTGAATGCAATACAGTATTCCCTAAGTTTGTTATAAAGTGTGCCATGATCCCCATGAGAGTATTCTTCCTTGGCTCCGGGTGTGTATGTGTTTGTTGTTTACACCATTTGGGTATGTGTGCATCTTTGAATGGAAATGCATGCTCAGATTTGCATGCCGAGTGCATCATCTTGACTGAACTGAAGTCGCTCCCTGCCTGCTCACCTTTTTTGCTGGGCTTGCAAATCTGAATTTGGATGGTTGTGTTTTGATAACCGTATTTGTCGTTCTGGGCTGATGGTGCCCCCCTCCCCTTCAGACTCTCTGCAGCATGTCCTGGGGGAGTATGGACTGGTGACTCCGGTGAGCACGGACGCCGAGGGCAGGTTCCTGTCACGTGCCGTGACGGCCGGGCGGCACCTTAGGCGCCACAGGAGGGAGACGGCCGCGATCGAGCATCAGAAGGGGGGGGAGGAGGAGGAGGAGGAGGATGGTGAGCTCCACAGGGAGCGCGTCGACAGGCTCTTCTACAACGTCACCGTCTTCGGCCGGGAGTTCCATCTGCGTTTGCGACTAAATTCGCGACTGGTGGCCCCCGGAGCCAAGGTGGAGTGGCAGGAGGACGGCATGGAGACGCGATCCGAGCCCCTGCAGAGCCACTGCCTCTATGTAGGGGACGTCACCGGCCAGAGGGGCACATCTGTCGCCATAAGCAACTGCGATGGCTTGGTGAGTGCACTGCCGAACACACCCCCACCCGGTGTAACCTGCGCTTTTGTCAGCTTTTAATTTCCCCTATTTTTTGTTTTTCCTTTTTTCTTTTGTTCTTTGTTTTGCTTGTCTAAGGGCTCCAGGTGTAATTGAGCATCGTTCGTTTTTCTTCCTAATTTGCAGTTTTTCCTCTATTAATTTTTACGGCTTTCACTGGGGGTGCATTGGTGTGGGGTGGAGTTTAACCCTCCCCATTTCTCACAGCATGAAGACTGCCTTGAACGGTGCTGCTCTTAGGGTGTACTTACATTAGCCGGTTCGCTTGATGGGTGTGTTCTCTCTGTGCCCGTGTATGGAAAACAGACCGACACACGCATGCACAAACGTGCACTATACACGGCCTGAGCCTGGAAGGAACAGATCTGGTAAGCTGTGCACATAATATAAGCACTCATCTGCTCAATAAACATAAAAAATGTCCTGTGCAGCGCATTTTGCTTGATTATCTAACTGCTGAAAACAGCTTAGCATCATAACCTGTAGGTACAGATGCTAGTCTGATGATGCTAATGTAGCCTGTTTGCTATATTAAAAGATCTTGCTACATTATAAGATCGCTTACATAAATGACGAACTTGAGGCTAGGGAGATCATGCTCAGCTAGCTGACCTTATTCTATACTCCTATTCTATACGGCATGATGCCTGCAACTCTGACATGGTGTATTACTGAGTTTCGGCAGTAGTTCAGACATATTGAGTCCATGATTCTGATTCAAAGAAGAGCGATATATAGCATTAGCGATAGCAACAGTGTAATTAGTACCAGTACTAAAGAAATATAATAGCGAACAACTTTCAAGCATGCTATACCACGGTATTTTTCAGTATCGTATCCTGTGCAACACTAGTCCACACAAGCTCTCAGATATTTGGTATAATGTGGGACTGTCGACTTATTGGTGCAGCATGAATAAATAAAAATTACTGCGCTGCATACTGGATAAATCCATGAGTGTCATCGTGCCCAAAACAACTCTAAATAAGCCTCAAAACAAAGACATTAATCATAAATTCTTTTCTGCTCTGCGATATTGCTTTCCTATGTTTTTTCTTCAATGCAAAAAAGTCACACGGTGATGAGGAAAGCCTGCTCAGGCCAGGCTTGTTAAGGGCGATGTGAGTGCAAACCAGCGGGGGAATGAGGAGGTGGGACAATCATGCTCAGGCAGCCAGGCCAAGTGTGAGTCCCCCCTTAAAATCACAGTTTGATCCGGATGTCCCCCCCCCCCCCCTTAAAATGCTTGCCCTGTTCTCCTGTGACGTGCCAGAACTGATTCCTTGGTCCTGACCTGTCTGACCTGGACTTGACCCAATGACCAAAAACCTAGTCTGTTTTGAAAAAGTGATTTGATACGTTTATTGTCATTTCTTAGCTTACGACCTCAGAGATTTGAAATAAGTGATTTTTTTACAAGAATAGCATTCCTAGGATACAAAGTTGAGTCTTGAAGGCTTAGTAATGTTTACTAACAGAAGGGTCTGTTTTAGAAAATGAATCTGCGTTTTTTTTTATTTATTTTTTTTGAAGACCAGGCTACATTTATAGAAATCTGAAGGTTACATATTATCTGACAGTGTTTGCAAAAGGTCCTTGGGGGGGCTTGGGGGTTGGGAGCATTTTCCTCTGGAATTTTTAGATGGATGCTGTGATTAATGGTGTCCCCGAACCAAGGAATGAAACTGGGGGCCTCCTCTGGCACTTGAATCGGCTGCCTTGTGCATCATGGTCCTCACTGGCTCAAGCAACAGGCCTGCATTGTTGGTGACCTTGACAAGGATGCTGACATGAGTGAGACTCCTTTATTAAGGGTGTATTCATTACTTACTCAAAACAACTGCAACATTTCAGGTGTGTTTGAGAATGACACCAGTATGACAAGTGGAGCCTCGCCTGTCTGTGTGTGTGTTGGGGGGAGGGGGTGCTGGGAGTAGATTAGTTTCTCTGCCTTCATGCAGAGATGAGCAGCACCGCCACTGACCTGGTCTCTAGTGGCAGCCGATAGACGGTTGGGGTCAACCAGGTGGCAATTCACAGGAACTTACTCTGTCTCTAGGGCCAGAGGGGAAGAGCCAAGGGAGATGAGTGCAGGAGCGTGGGGTGGGGGTGGAGTTTAGGTGGTGCCGTGGTAGGTGACAGGACACAAGGGGCGCAGGAGGGCCGTGTTGCTGTTTACCGCTTTCGCTTACCTGTCTGCCTTAATGCTGAGACACATGAACAGTGGTTCAGGCAGATGAAGGAGGGGTGCAGAGGGCACGGTGCATGGGCACACATACATCTGATAAGAACCGTTGGCTTTTCCGTGGGGGAACATCAGAGGAATGGGGTGGGAGAAGCAGGCGAGTAAGGAGAAGCGGAAATGATTCTGCATTTTATTCAGGGACCGGGAGTTCTGCTCTGCAAGAGGAAGTCTTAGCTCGGTTGCTAATTGTGTTTGGAAATGCCAGTGTTTCATGAAAAGACTTTGAAATAATGAAGGTATGGGGGGGGGGTATGTTCCTGAAAAGGATCTCTCTCTCTGTCTGTACTGTGGAATACTGTGGAAGGCTCTTTCCAAGATGAATTTGCACATTCTTGAAGAACTGTAACCTCAAACCTGAAACTAACACTGTATCTGCACGGCATCATGAGGTAGGGCAGGGAAGAGGTAAGTCCCCAGGTGGGGAAAGGAGTCAAAAGTCAGCATCTCCACAAGCTGCTGGATGCTTACTCCATCTCTTGGATAGTCAGGTAGGTGGCCTGCAGTGGGGAGCCCTGGGATTTAGGGACGGAAAAACTGCCCAAGGGTACAGCGGGCTCAACCGGTACAGTGAATAAGTTGGAGTGCCAGAGCCAAGGGCATCTCGTGGATTTCACGGCCCCGAACCGCCTCCCGCAAGCCGTGCCCCTGCCCGGCATCTGGAACTTGATCCAGGTTGCAGCCCGCTGGCCAGGAATGGAGGTGAGAAGAGAGAGTGAGAACGAGATTTCGTTACAGCATCCGCCGTGTGCAGCAGATGCCGTTGGGCAGGGTGCCTTGATATGGGCTCGTTCGGAAAGTTACCATCGCTGTTTGACCTCTTTAAGAGTCTGCATGACGATGCTGTGCTCTCCTGCTTTCAGGCCCCATCCCTAGGAGAAGGACTTTATGGATTTCATCTCCCAGAACAGTTTAGTTTATTGACCTGCGAGGATCGCTAGTTCCTGGTAGCTCCGTTTACGTGTTCTTTGTAGGGTCGGGCAAGGGGAGCCAAGACTTTCGACACGATCTTTAGATCAAAGGAGCAGAATCTTTCAAGTGCTGAAAACCGACCACCCTCCCCCCCCCACCCCAGTCTGGAGAATCGAACATGTTCGAAAAATTAAAAAAGTTACATGTGCATTTCTCAGTGAGCATGCGGAGGGGAAATGTAAAAACGGTGAAGGAAGAGCACGCTGGTTCTGCCACTTTTGCGAAGACTGAGCTGAAGTGGTCATGGCAGGACATCAGTGGGAGTTAGCTGTATGTCTCTCTCTCTCTCTCTTTCTCTCTCCCTCCCACACTTCGTCTCTCTCTCTCTCCGTCTCTTTCTCTCCATCTGTCCATGTGTTTCTGTCTGATTTCCTCTTTCCCTTCCGTCCCTCCGTCACCCTGTAGTGTGGTGTGTTTGCGCTTGTTTGCACCCCAGAACCCCTGCGTCTGACGCCATGGAGACGCATCGGCTCCAGGTAACGGAATGGCCGTCTTCACTCCCTGTCCCTTTCCCACTGCGTACCCTCAGCGCGATCCCGAGGCGGTCAGTCTCCAGCCTGGAAGAAGAGGAGTTAGTTCCTGGACTAGTAAAGGCATGCAGGTCTCTGAGGGCCTCCCGTCGCCCACGGCAGAGCTGCGGCCACAGATGGTGGGGCCGGACTAGCACCACTGTAATCAGAGGGTGCAAGCCAAATGGTAGGGTGTGGAGTACCGGGCCCCGGGTGCAGGAGAAGGCCACACAAAAAGGAAGGCAGTCCTGGAAGCCGTAAATATTGTGTCAAGGAACCTTGCCTTGCTTCCCGATTTCCGCTCATATTTGTTGGCTCATTCCTGCCTGGCCCGCTGTCATCCATACCTCCTTAGCGCTAGAAAGAAAGGAGGGGGTGAAGGAAGCTGAAGAAGGAGTCTGGAGCTGGGCTGTGCCATCAGCAGCGGTGCGTAAACATGAAAGCATGCAGTGCTGCTCTTGGGATGCATTCTAGTTCTGCGATAGGGAGGGAGGTGTAGTGCTTTTACACATTATAACACTGTCCTGTCCAGATGGCATGTTTCAGTAACTAACTGGGTCAAAATCTTTCATCGGCCCTTTGGACTGGATGCCATGGTCACTGGTGGCATTCCACAGGGGTGTCTGAAGCTGGAGGTAGACTCTCACCAGCCAGTTGAGGGTGACAGCCTGTGTCTGCAGAACTCGCACGTCCCTGACGTCTGCTAACCTGAAGCATCACTGCCTCCCCCTGTGGAGACGGATACAGACACTGCAGCAAAGGGTTGATCCTGCGTGGTTCTCAATGACATAAATGCAGGGATGAGAACACGGAGAATGGCGCTTGCCTCTTCATCTGCTCTTTACTTTCCTTATGCTCGCTGTCCAGAATGGAGAGGATGCAATCCTGGAAGGTTGGGGAATGACATTTCAGACAGTAGCCTCCTGTGTTTTCATCTGGCGGAGGGGGTGTGGGTTGAGGAATCCCCTTAGTGGTACTTGCTTACCTTGTTGAAAGCGCCTATGGATCAGCGCCTGCCCGTGAGACTTCAGATTCCGGCCCCGTTTTCCAGAGGCTGACTTATCCCATAAATTATGTTGTTTGCATTGTTCACTCTCATCCTGAAAGGCACTGCTCTCATCTAGGGGAAACCTGGACCCTGTCCACAAGGCATGAGTTTGGAACAAGATGGATGGGGATTCCATTCCATCGTGCACATTTGCACATGGGCAGTGTTGAGACTCGGGTTTTGAGACTTCACAGGACTCCAGGAACAAACTCACCTGTGGGACCTTTGCAGGGATGGCATACAAATGCATACACACACACAGGTTTGTAATTATATCCTTGTGGGGACTCCATTTATTTCTATGGGGAAAATGCTAATCCCAACTTGACACCCTTAATCCCTACCCAGCCCTAACCTTAACCATAAGTAACCAAACTAAATACGAGAGTTTTGGAATTAATAATTTTTTGATTGCATTCACAGATCTTTTTTGGGGACTGGAAAAATGGTCCCCACAAAGTAAAAAAAACACATTCTTATCACATTATGTTGGTACATGTAATATAAACATAATCCACACACACACACACGCACGCACTGAGCTAGGTGTAGGTGGTTTATTAATCATTGTTACTTGTAAATAACCCAAAAATGGAAGGTTTTTTACTATGTTGCAACAAGTGCTGATATTTTGATACCTGGCTAGAACGTTTTAGATTGGTGCTATATAGCCTAGGTGTCAGTGCCACGCCTCACGTTCCAGCAGGTTCCGTTTGTGTGCTACACAGCCATTGATGAAACGAGCTTTAGAATCCTAACTTTTTTTCCCTGCAAGCCTCTGTGAAGCGTTAGGCAGCCAGCGTGTAATCATCTCCAAATGAAATGATCGTCTCAATTACAGATTACACAGTCGTAATTGACCCCCATCTCCCTGCCCTCAACTGGCGTGAGGCATGGAGGAGACGGGGAGGGGGGCACGGGATCAGACTTTGATTATAGGCTGTGGCACAACTCCCTCTCAAACACGCAATTACTCTATATCACTGCCGTAAACAGTGGGCCAGCTTTCGCCGAGCTCAGTAGTGCAGCACGGCTCTTTCAAAGATGTGGATGCCATTGGGCTGACTTGCTTTCAGAGCGTGAGGGAAATCCAGTGGATCCGTTTAAACTTGTGGGGGTAGGGGGGTGTCATTTGGCCCCACCCCAGGCCAAAACCATATAAGTTTCCACGGGTCTTGCAGAAAGGATGTTTTCAGTTAATTTCAGTTAGATGTCCCTATATCCGCTTTTGTCTTCTGCTCTGGAGCTCCGAGGCAGACTTGGTGCATGGCAATCGGAGGTGCAAGGTCGCTAGAGGTAAAAGGCAGTCGAAAGTGTCTGTCAGTCGGAGATGCATGGCAGTCAGAGGTGTATGACAGTCGGAGGTGCAAGGTCGCTAGAGGTAAAAGGCAGTCGAAAGTGTCTGTCAGTCGGAGATGCATGGCAGTCAGAGGTG
>JAABNY020000002.1:19708202-19718341 GCA_015164015.2 Brevimyrus niger | reverse complement strand
GTCTTCACTCGGGCTGTCAGGGTGTGGCATCTGGGGCTGGGTGTGCCCGCCCCCCTCCGCACCCCCGCCCTCAGTGCCACCCCAACCCCCAGGAGAGCAGCAGTCAGTGAAATGTGAGCGGAGGCTGGCTGCCGTCGCTCTTACTCCTCCTTTTCTGCCCAGCTGCGCTCGCCGGATGCCATCTTGTCGTTACGGCGGGGTGTCCGTCTTCCTCTCCGCACGAGGACACCTGCCCTGCCCGCCTCATCTCCAAACTCACAGGGAGAACAACAGAGCGGCGGCAGGGGGTGGGCGAGGTGGTAATCCAGTTAGCCGAGGTAACCATGAATAATCACCCAGCCGGTCGCATCCCCCTGACACAGTGATGTATTACGGCAATTCGGACGGAGCCTTTCCGACGAGGACGCGCTGATGGGCTCCTACCCCAGGATGTGCGCGATGCACACAGAAGTGATCCTGCGAGTCCCCGGGGCCTGGGGAAGCCGCACGGTGCTCGCGGTAATGCAGCGCCGAGACGCCGCCCCGCTTCACGCATCCTGTCAGTTTTGCGAAGCCACGACTGACTGGCTCTGCTCCTCCTGTCCGCTAATTGGCGAGGATGGAGAGCTCTTTCAGGGGGGAGGCAGTCGTGCTGGCTTGGCCTTGAGTGAGACTTAATGTTTTTCTTTTTAAATCAGACAATATATTGTGCATGTTCTGCCCCCCCCCCTTCTTTTCCACATTCTGCTATGCCTCATTCTCCTTGCAGGTGCTTTGGTAATGCCTTAATGGTGTAGTTTTTTTTCTCGGTTGTCATTAGAGAGACAGCATAGCATTCCTACCCCTTTCCACGGCCCGGCGAATGCAGCAGGTGAAATTTTCATAGCGCTCCGGTAACCCAGTAATCCTGGAGAGGCTCCACCCCCCCCGGCACGTGGCCCCCGCCCAACTCAAGGGAAGGCGGCCTTGCCCCACGCGATCATTCACTCTCATGCTGGGGAACTGGAGGATGCCATTCGGATTCGTGTTAGTGACGCTCCTTCCGGCCAAACCAGCGTCCCCTCCTCCCTGACCTGGTGTGTGAGCCTGAGAGGGAAGGGCTCTGACTCCACCGACAGCCTGGTGCGGCATCAGGGGGCTTGACAGCAGCCGTAATGAGAGGCCAGGTGGAAAGAAATCCAGGAAGAGGTCTCACTATGTCGGAGGTGCCGGCAGAGTGCCGGGCCTTCCATGGGGGGGGCGAGCGATAGGGCCTGAGGAGCCAGCCACAAGCCACTTCCACTGAAACACAGACCCCGTTTATTGCGGGATGATGACTTCCTCAAGATCATCTTCTTAACCCCCCAGCACGTGAATATCCCCTTTTTTGGGGTCTTTAGGGGCAGCGGGTCAAGATGCATCTTTCTGTTGAAGGTTCCCTTTCATACCTACTGTAGGGTTTGAGGAGGGATGAAGACAGGTCAATACTCATTTTGCATGCCAGTGCTATTGGGAAAGCAGTCATTACGTTGCGCGTTCTCAGCTGCTCTGCTTTTAGCATCATCTAAACCAGATTGTAATTTATATCCGCTTATGCAGCTGGGTGTTTTACCAGAGAAATTCACAGAGCTTGGAGTGGAGCGTCAGAGTGGAACC
The DNA here is from genome assembly GCA_015164015.2 of Brevimyrus niger. Classification (NCBI taxonomy): domain Eukaryota; kingdom Metazoa; phylum Chordata; class Actinopteri; order Osteoglossiformes; family Mormyridae; genus Brevimyrus; species Brevimyrus niger. The sequence goes on along the minus strand of JAABNY020000002.1, from coordinate 19,716,727 downwards.
CCCTGCCTGGAACATGAGTATCACATGCCATCGGTAGGCCGCAGTGCCGTGTGTCTGACACACATCGGGGCCTCGAGGGACAGAAATCTGTAAAGACGGCTGGCATGTCCCAGCATCCAGCTACGGGTTCTGTCGCCCCCCGGAAACGGGGGCTCCGGAGCGCCCTCGTCGGTCTGCCAGACTGCACTCGCACGTCCGTGTACTCCGGCGAGGTGGAGGTGTCATCGGCGTGTGAGTTAAGGCGTCGGCGAGCCTGGCTGCCGTAGCATCGTTGATCTGCCAGACAAGTCGGGACACCTTCAAGAATGCTCGTTGGAATCGCCCGTGCCCCTCAGCAGGCTCGGTCCCCAGACTGCGGACCCTTCCGGGGGCTCAGCTCCCCCCTGGGGTTTGGTCACTGGGGGGGGGGCAAGCGGGGAGGGCTGATGGCGGGTGGGAGTTTGGCGCAGGGCCAGTGGAGGTGCTGGGAATGACACTTCTAATGATTAAATTAGTTATGATTCTGAGTGCATCTGCGCAGAGGGTGTGAGTGGGGAATGCAGACTAGGGTCTTGCTGCTGTGTGTGCTGCCACTGCACCTGCTGAAATTCTGCCAGTTGCTCTCTTAAGGGTCACGGGGTGGATGCGCAGTTTCCAGAAAGTCCCTAGCTAGTCTGCTTCTGGCTGAATTGGGAAAAACAGCAGGGGTGTGGGTGTCAGGAGGTAGCTGCCCCAGCACGCCCATGTGCTTGCAGGGCAGTCCTAGGTGATGCTTGTGCTGGGGAGCCTCCCCAACCCCTCAGGGAGTCCCTGCTAGAGTAGGAAAAGGCGACTGGTATGTTGGCTGTGATTTATGACCCTGTTTGCTTAGGAGTTTCATGGCCTCTAAGGGGTACCAGGGATTAGGCTTCACCCCGCTCTCACCTGCTGACTCTCGTGATTGACAGCAGCGTGATTATCGTCTGTCCTGTGCTTCGGATTTGATGCTAGTCATCGAAATGGCCATTTAAGGACGGACAAGCCCCCTTCGTGGAATATCAGAGAGGCCAATTGCTGTGTCTCGCACGAATGTTTGACCTCCAGAGACACACCCATGCAATTTTCAGTCACTGTCAGTAGGTAGTAGCTTATTTATGAGAAGGTGTTAGGGTGTGTGAAATCTGCAGGGGGCGGTATGTCATTCAGTGCCTGTGTGTCTGTGTTGTGATAGTCGGCCGTGCCACAGCGTCTAACTCAAGGTGTGGTTTCCCCACCTTCAGTGGCACCTTGTCAGTATTCACGGCTCGGCACGGTGCTGGGGCATGGGGGAGGGGGGTGGTTTGAAACGGAAAGAGGCTTACACATCAGATCTTGATGTGAGGTTGGTTGCAGGAGCAGACAGGAGGAGTAGATGACTCTTTCTCCCCCTCTGCTCCTCTCTTGTCTCCCTGGGCTCCATCCTTGCACCACTTCCTCTTCTGTGTCTGTACTGGAGCCAGGCCCAGATCGACAGCCTGTGTTACAAACCGTTTTGAAGTGACATATTGACACCCTCGTCAGGATGTATGGTACAGTAATCAGCCTTGTCTGAGCACAAAGGGAGGCGGGTGAGGTGTGGCAGGTCCGGCCCACTGCCATTAAAGCCACACCCACTTCGTAGCTCAGTCACTCCTCCTGGTCCTGAAAGCCCGTCGCCCAGCAACACGTGTCACCGTGTGTCTGCTTTGGTGTCAGACCCAACGTGACCAAGGCGTTTAAGGTCTCGGTTTTCATATAGCAGGTACTCCTGCCATTATGGGGGGTTTGACCGTGCCCCGTCGAAGCACGTCGATTTCCCTCCATGAAGCAGCTAGGAGCAGAAGGATGAGTCCTAGCATCTTCTACAGCTGGGGATTGGCTGCAGGTCACATGACACGGACTCCCTGCTCTCCTCGAGTCTGACAGCCACTCCGGTGATGGCCGCCCCCGGCTGATGCACGAGAACGAAGCCTCTGAGCCGTAGGCCTGGTGTTCAACGCTCTATCTCTACTGCTTTTTTCTTGCTGGAGGTTTGTCTGATTTAGCCCTGCGGTTTTGGACAATCCCCTGTCCCCCTGCAGGCAGCTATAGAAAGCCTGCAGTTTGCACATTCTGCTGACTGGATTTGGATGGAAGAGGATGGAGCCGCTGCTGTAGCTTCACCCCTTTTTATGCCAGGGTGGGCCGGTGTGGTGCCTCAGCAAACTGTATCGTCCCCTCAGCAGCTCAAGGGTAGCGGGTTTGAGTCCTCATGGGCCCAGCTTTCGGCGCGCTGCCTGGCTTTTCCCTGGGGAAGGGGACGCGGTTACAGCGCGCGTGTGAGCGCAGGCCGCCCCCAGTGTGCTACAGCGCTTCCCCCGAGTTGGCCCTGCATTACCGCAGCCCTAATTAGATAAGCGGTTATTGAAAAAGGATGGATAGATGGAAAAAGTGAGTTGCAGTGAATGGAAAAACCACTCATTTTTTATGCTGGTTTACAGCCCCGTGCTCCACCATAACACCACCGTCTTATGAGCCACGGGGATAGGTGATGCCCTTAGGAACATCGGCAGTCCATTGGAACAACAGGGCCCGGTGCCGCTCCAGGCCACGTGTTCTGCAGTAGGTGCATCCCGAGCTTTTGGGGACGTTCGTCATCCTTGCATTCCACTGAACCTGCTGGAGCGAGAGGACAGGCTGACAGACAGATGTCATGAAGTGAAGCCATGTTTAGTATGTAAACCGGCACTGTGGAATTATTTTGCTTATTCTCCCCATCTTGCTCACCTTTTTGAGTCTGAGCACAAGGTCACTCACCCATCCAGCATCCTTGGAGCAGCTTTTAGGGACCTTCTTCAAGCGTGAATTAGAGATTCGGCTGCTCTGCCGAGCACGGGATTCAAACCGGCACCCTTCCGGTCGCGTGTGTTGAGGCTTGACCTGCTGAGCCCCCACAGCTGTTCTAGGAGCCCCCGCTCACCTGTCAAAGGGATTGACATGTAGAACATCTGGAAACTGGCGTCATCACGTTTTCAGAGCTGTCTCACTTAATGAAGTGATACGGCATTATGGCTTTTCCCAGAAAAGCTCTCGTCTCGTGGACATTTCAGACAAAGGTGTTCTCTGATATGAGTCCTCTGAAGCTTGAAAAGTCGCCTTTGGAGATGAGTCCCCTTCTGGATTGGAAGAAAGCGGCATGCTGTGCAAGGCGGGGCCGACCCCACGCTTTTCCGGGGCCTGGATCTCGGCGTCCGGTCGACGAGAAAGACAGCTGCTGCTGGCACGTTTAATGAAATACAGCGAAACCTGGCCAGGTCTGAGCGCTCATATGGTAAGTGAATAATCTGGACATTAACAGTCCGGACCACACTGTGTGACTTTGGCTTCCAAGGACACTGGCATGTTCGCTGCATATATTAAGATATTTAAAAAAAATAAAATAAAAAACTGCTTTTAACCACAATCTTGAGAAGAAGGGGAAGCGAGTCATTTGCAGTGGGGACTACCCTGTAAATGAAGGCTTGGCTTGGAACAGGGAGCCTCAAGGGAGGGGGGGTGGTGGTGGTATTGTATTTGTGGCGGATGAGCGTGTGCATGGAAGACACCCCAAGCAGAAAATGACACCCGTTCATTGGGCTATGCCACTGTCCAGACATTTTAGATTTAACTATAAATTAATAATCACAGAATACCATAGGGCAGGGGAAAGGAGAACAGTGTGTCTGTGTATGTGTGTGTGTCTGTGTGTGTCTGTGTGTGGGGTGGGGGTGGGGGGTGGTAATGAAAGGAGGACGTGAATCCTCAACCTATGATAACAATTTCTATTCAGTTTGTTTGTCATATTTCTGAATATTTAAAGATGCATTCGGGGATGGGGGGAGCAGGGAGCTGGGAGGCAGCAAAAACCTGCCCTGTCTGCAGGTCTGCGGATTGGGAAACACCAGAATGGGGCCTTTGTGTGTGTCTGTAGGGTTTCAAATCCGGCCTGGAGTGTGTGAGTACAGAGTCCAGGCAGCCTGCGTGCTTGGTGGCATCCAGACAACAGGCCAGCACAGATCCCTTAGCTCTGAGAGCAGTAAGGTGCAGACGTAGCATTAGCCTACTGTTGATGTAGCTGTGCTTAATGTTACCATTTACAATTTGCAGTAAATGTACTGTGGCGGTAAAGGCCACATGGGCCACTTTGCCAAATGAACACACCTGAATTTACCATTTGGTTAGGATGCAGAAATAAGGGGCCTGTTGATTCCCCAGAAGCTTCAGTCTGAGCTTTGGTCTCTAACACCTCAAGCTTGACTGCGCTGGTTCGACAAATTAGCATCTTCCCTTCCGTCTGCTGTGACGGTATTTACAAAATAAAATAAACACTCAGGATGCCATCAGATTAGGAGGGCCCCCGTTCACACCAGAACCTCGCCACACTTCGAAGAGAAAGCCAAGCTCTTCCAGACGCTCGAGAAAAGTAGCTTTAACGCCGTCCAAGTGGTTGGAAAATGTGTGTTTGTCGCTCATGAAGAGATTGTTGGCTGGAAGGAGGGGACACAGCTAATCAGAGACTGACTTCAGCCTTGGCATCTCTCAGAGGGGAAGAGCAAAGTTCTAATTAAGTGGCCGACAAGCCTTAGCAAAGATTAACTGGGCAGATGGCAACTCAAAGACATCATCATAGCCATGGGATGGAACGAGGGGAACAGTGAGGGTTAGGGCACCCTTGGAGTCAAGCAGGAGGTAAAGTTTTCGCACTGCGAGATGGTCCTTTGTGAAAGGTGCCACTTCTTGCGATCCCTCACAATGTGATTTTCCTCACGGCGAATCATTTGTGAGAAGCTTGTGGCCCCAGTGGAAGAATCCCCCGTAGGGTTAGGAATCCCCAGTAGGGTTAGGAATCCCCAGTAGGGGAATCTGCCATCGTTCCGCTCCAGGAGAACTTTACACCAATGAAACGGAAGCCTGAAATTTTTGCACAATTTTCAGACTGTGTAATTTAAATAGGTGGGCGATTATCCAGGGATTCGGTAAGTGTGCTGAGGCAGAATGGCCAAAGGGAAGGACTTAAGGACTTGCAAAAGGACACAGTAGTGGGTGCCGGAGGCATCGATATGTGTGTTTTTCGAGCGGTCACCCTACTGAGTTTTTGATGCACGAACCTCATGGGTGTGTGGGAAGCGACCCGCTGGTCAAAAAATGTCCAGCCAATGGTAGTGCTGCGGCCAGAACCGGCTTGCTGGTCATAGAGGCCAACGGAGGCTGGAACAACAGAATAACAGGCTGCAGTAAAAAGGCAGTGCTGGAACAACAAATATCAAACCACCCGACTCGTATATTATTATCAACAAGCTGTAGCAGCTGACAGACTTTACAGAGTTTTACTCCTGTCAGCAGAAAAAAGTAGTAAGTTTGGCTGCACGAGGTTAAGGAACAGAAGCGGCGAACACTACAGATTGTTCTGTTGAGTCTTGGTTCCTGCTGTTCCTCTAGGATTTGGCGAATGCTCCGCAAGACCATGGAACCCTCCAGTCAGGTGTCGGCATTGCAGACCCTTGTTGACAGTGTGGGTTGTTTTTTTATGGTTTCCTTTGGGTCCCTGCATTTCAGGGAGGCACCAGCTTGATGCCATGGGATTGTTGGAACTCTGTGAGATACAGCTCTTCTTGGGGTCCGTCTGAAAGGAGGCTATTATAGCAAGTTAATGCTCAGTGCCTCAAGGCTAGGATTGTTCTGGAATGGTTCTGGGAGTCTGACAGGGAACTCGGCTCACTGCAGAGGTTTAGCCAGTCACCACATCTCATCCAATCTGTTGGATAAGATGAAACAAGCTACTTAGAGTAACATATCTACCACCATCTAATTTGTAACAGCTACAGAGTGGGCGTGGGCTCTCTCGCAACAGGTTTATTCCATGCCTTGACAAATGTAGGCGCTTTGGGGAGAAAATAAGGGTCAGCTTCCTTTTATGTTTGTACCTAATAAAACATTTGCTCACTATTAATGATTGTTCTGCAGGTGTAACATCTGTAGGTAGGCATCACAAGCAGTAATATTACTGCTAACAAATTTGATAAAAGCGTTTCTTTTTTATGAGAGAGAGAGCACACACAGGCTTTTGATTAAGGTGAGGGACCATAATTGTGATGCTAATGATGGGAGTTCAGTAACAGAGCTGCAGGCCATCAGTTGGAACTGGACGTATTGCAGGATCGACCAAGTTTTGGGATTTTAGCTACAGGAGCTGTTGAGCCTGGGAGCAGATGGGTTCCTAACATTTTGCAGCCAGTTGATTTTTACAGCTTAGTGAGGCCTGGGTGGCCGTCCATGCCCAGTGCTCCGGGGTTGGCACTGGGACTGTGAGTCGGTGGGGGGGGCAGAAAGGGTCAGAGCAATGGGATATCTAGGAGGTAGCAGTGAATTTTTATTCTTAGTTGAGTGTGATTAGTGGGAAGGTTGAAAGCAGGGGACCTAAAGATATATCTCCCCTCTCTTCTGTCTCTGCCCCGCTCCCTGTGTCTGAGCCCTGGCCCGTCTCCAGCAATGACCCAACCCATAAAGAACTAAGACTAAGGGCCCAATCTGGAGATTCGCACCCCAAAATTTCTTGCCACCGGACAATGTCATTTACTTCAGTGCTGGACTGGTGGATTCAGCACCCCGCCGCTTGTGAAAGTGGGGCACGTGGACGGCCCCCCCCCCCCCCCCCCCACCCCATTCCGTCGCCGATAGCGGTAGGCAGAAACATTGGGTAATTATAAAGGGGGGGTGTCGGTGAGAATAAATCATACTGCCTCTGAGAGCATCTCCTGGAGCCAGTACTATCACAGGCCAGTGCTTTATTAAAAGGGGTTTAAGGAAAGAAGGGCAGGCTTAAATCTCTCCATGCCCCCCCCCCTGCAGGTTTCAATAGGCAGCGTGTGCTAATAGCGCCATTGAGGGCCCATTAGGCAATAATGCCCAAAAGACTCTGCTTGTCAGAACACTGTGGCCAAGCCAGGGGTAATAATTTAAAATTTGCCCCTAAGTGGATATATTGTGTTATTATTGTTTATTGATTTTTCTCAGCATTGCCATAGCACAGGGTGCAGGGTGGGGATGGTGGGACCTGGCTGTGAGGAGCACATTCCAGCCTCACCGTCAGGCTTCTCCGTGAGATGTCCGTCCAGCAGTTAAATATTTAAATGTATCTGTCAGCATGGCTCTGGGAGTAGGCTTCTAGGAACATCTGCCTCGGTCAGAGCACTGCAGAGAAAGGCGGTGGGGGTGGGGGACTGGGGGCTAACGTGCCCTAACTCATCCCCGAGCGAAATTCATCCACTTCTCTCTGGTCCATTTGAAAAGGAAGAGGAAATGTTGCGGCAGATGTCAGATTATGTAACGTTTTATGCGTGTGTGTTTTCCAGTGATCACCGAGCTGTGATTTAGGATTTGATGAGATGATTTGGGTTTTCACCCGGAGATGTTTAGCTGTGTGTGCTGAAGGTGTCTGCTGACGATGACATTCAGCTAATGTTAAAGAGAAATGGAAGTCAGGCTTCACATATTTTTTGCATTACGCTCTTATCATCCGTTGTAAAATACCAAGATCAAATGTTTAATATTTAACAACAATGAAAATTTGGTGAGCCGTATTTTGGTAATAATTTTATATCCATGATCTTTAGAAGGTTATTGGAAGGAGATGAAAAAGAAATAACTTCCAGATCTTCGTGTTTCCTGCATTTGTTGCCAGTTTTTAAATCCAGCCTATACCAATAACTTATAGTATGTCTAGTGGTCAAAGTCCAGTTTTGCCTTTAAATTGCGCCTCCTGCAGGTGGGGGGAGGGATCTCTCTGGCCAGGTCAGTATCATATATGGCAGTTCCTGCCTGCTCCCATCATTCCTGTCCAAATGGAGCGACTAAAGCCCAAAAAAGACGCAAACCGAAACAGATCCGTCAAATAGTGCCTGTGGCCGTCGGGTGTTTGGCCGGCTACTCCGCCAGCATTCTTGTGGGGAGCTGTGTTGGTGTAGGAGCAGACGTTCAAGGAGCTACTACACATGACAGAGGAGTCATCAGTCTGGCGCATTTGTTTCTAAAGGCCAGCGAGAAGGAAAATATCTTTCGTTGATGCGGGAAGCCTCTCAGCAGTGGTTCCAGAGCTGGGGAGCTCAGAGCCAGGCGTGCTTTTAGCAGACAGGCAGGCGTGAGGTTTTGGGACCTTCTTGGGACCTTTTGGGACCCCCCTCTCCTCCCTGGCACTGGCTGGGGATGGCGTCGCAAGGGCAAAATAAATACAGGTTTATGTCAGAGCAGCTGGCACTGAGCCATGCAGAAAGTCCCTCTACTTCCTCTGCCTCTTTGGCTCCTTTCTGTTACTTTTTCATTTTGTTTTTTATTTGTTTCCCTCCCCAGCTGGACCGGCACAGCAGAATCGACTGGCAGCATTACTGGGGGGGATGGGTGGTCGGTGCCTTCATCAGAACCGTCAGTTGCGATTGTTTTGATCAATCGACTGCCATCCGGGTGTGAGGGACTCCGTCCTCTGATTTCCCGTTTCGCCTGTCGTCAGAACACTGACAAGAATGATGGGGTGGAGG
>JAABNY020000002.1:19682784-19694297 GCA_015164015.2 Brevimyrus niger | reverse complement strand
TTTTTTTGTGGGGTTAGTTGGTTGTTTCCTCGTTGGTCCTCCCCCCACCAACCCAAAGAGGTGCCCCCGGGGGGGGGGGGGTCGTAGCGTCTGGTGCTTGAGATGTCTGTCTGAGGTGCCCACGGATGGCCCCCGCTTGTCTCTGAAATATTGTACAGTCAGTGAGAAGTGGGGGAACAGCTCTGAACTGAACCAGTCTGGCCGGCTCCCCTCCCCGTGTCATAAACACCAGCATGTGCTCCTGTCCTCATCCTGCAGGGCATGGCCTCTTATCCTAACACAGTTTATTAACCTTAACCCCAAACGAACAGAGCCGAAATAGGTACTGTAGGAGCTGAAGCGTGTTTGATAAGTGTGTGAAAGAGGGGGTGTTTTTGCCGGGCGTTCCCAGGCTGCTGCTTTTGTTTATCTGGGAATATTTTCTCCTTTATACTACCAAAACGTAAACAGAGGCATGCGCATGCATGCATGCATAAGTGGCACGTGTGGGGATGCACGGGCAGACGCGGAAGCTGGGGCACGCCTGGCCGGCAGCGTGGATCATGCGGAGCGCGAGCCTGCCGTTGAGCGTCATTACAGCCGGCAGCTAATGACTCAGGAGATTGTTTGGGTGGCATCCTGGCACTTGCGAGCCGGCCGTCATTGTCGGAGCTCAGACGAGGCTTCGCCCGGAGACGGGCTCGGGCTCGATTCACCTTTGATGGAGCACCTGGCCCCCTGACTGCGGGTTAAAAGCAGAAGTGACTCCCCAGGCATGCTGAAGGGCCTAACATGGTCACCTCCCTTCTCCAGGCTGGCATGATTCGAACGGAGCAGGAGGAGTTCTTCATTGAGCCCCTGGAACGGGGTGATCGGTCGGAGGAAGAGGCGGGCCGAACGCACGTCGTCTATCGCTCGGCGGCCGTGAAGACGCCCCCGGCCAATCACACAGCCGACTTCAGCCCCCGAGGTCAGTCACTTCTCTACTCCTTTACTTTGTGTGTTTTTTTTTTCCTTCACTGACTTTGGCTGAAATCATATGCAATATTAGATACGTAACTTTAAGTTTAGCTGCTGTGTGTAAACTTCATATCACCTGCATATATGAAAGAAACCAGCCACTGTCTTGCTAAATTACATCCCTGTTACTGGCATTAAAAAATAAACCTGCTTAACTTTGATTTCCTTAAGAAATATTAAATGATTCAAATTTAGTAACTTGTGCAATGATATTGTTTTGCATTTGTTTGCCTGGTCAGGCTGAAACTGTAGTAGTAATATGCCGCTATGTATGCGTGATAAAATAGCACTAAATGGTGGCTTTATTTTGGGGACAACACTCCAGATGGGGTGGGGGGGGGGGGGGGGCGAACATCTACGATCCGAAAGGGCTGTCAGGTTACTGATGGGCCTGGGAATGTTTACTAAGGACAGGACAGAAGAAGACACAGACTTGTGTGGAATGATGTGCGGCGCCCCCACATGGTGAAGCCTCGTAACACCCTAACTGCCTTTTAGGATGCCGCATTGTGCTGGCCGCGGTCAGCCCTCGGACACCCGCGCTGCCTCTCTCTGCTCATAACGTTGCATCTCGTTTAGCTGCCTGTTTGCGGGGAGTAACTGGCAGGCGGCACCGACCGCGGGCCGCTCTCTGCTCTGGCCGCCCCCCTATACCCCCGTCTGCTTGGCCCGCCCTCCTCTGCCCCTGTTGGCTCCAGCTGTCCATGCTCATACTGAGATTATACGTTGCGGTGCCATCATCCAGTTGTTCCAGCTGCTGCGGGCTGCGAGCTTCTTTGCGATTGGGATTGGTAACTTTCCTATGCCTCGTTATGGGCGCATTGGGAACATTTTATTGGTTTTGTGCTGCTTTTTCCATCTGGCGGTCTTTACTGCACACAGTGACTGCCTGCTGGTTCATACTTAAGGACATGTTTTTTGCCCCCCTCTTTTGAGTCCTAATATATTTATCGTTGGGGTTAGGAGTGGGGATTGAAAGTCACTGTGTCTGTATTTTTGGTCTCACGTCACTTGAGTGTGAGCATCTATGCCTAAATTCTTGTGGACTCATGAACTACTTTAGCTGTTCCCGGGTACGGTGTCTATAAAGGTGTAATGATTACAGTGTTGGTCTGGGCGGGGGGCGTGTGGGACAGATTGTGTCTGATGGGAGACATAAGTGGGGCCATAATTTACACAGAGGGTCCAACCTTATCATTAGCCAATGATATGTTTCGAATCGGTGAGTAAAGGCCAATCGTCTTTCAGCTGGCGATGGTGACCCTCGCCAACTGAGAAGGCGTGAATGCCCTTTGGGAGGATTACTGATCAGGGTGAGGCTGCAGCCCACTCTCTCCAGGGCAGAATATTCAGCTCACACCCTCCCCACTTAGATCTGGAATAGTCCTCGTCTTTTTCAGAGTGCCGTGATGTATACACGTCAACTGTAGCCAGCTGAATCATCTCTGGGAAACCTAGTGATTTCTTCAGTGTGTGAAACCCCATGTTCAGAGATTGCAGGTATACCCCCCCACCCCCCCTCCCCGAGATGACTGCCTGCTGCCTGCAGTGCCCCTCCCCCTGCCTCCAATGCCGGGGGCTGCCTTTCTATGCCTCCTGTCGCTGGGCTCGTCTCTTATCAGCAGGCCTTTTAAGGCCCGTGTCTCCTGTTCGCACATTCCACCGGAAAGTGCCCCCTCTCATGTTTCCACCCGGCTTTGTCATGTCGGCCTTTGCCTTCTCTGTTTGTATTTTCCTGGGAGATAATGTTCTTCAAAGCAGGAGAGGAGGGAAGATTCCATGACCGGGTGGGCGGTGAGCAGCCCCTCCCCCGCAGAGTCCTTCTCGTCACTCCCCTTGTCTTGGTTATAATGCTGTAGCGGTCTCCACGCCAACCGGTGCCTGGAGTGAAGGCGATTTACCATTACCTGGGTCTCCACCGGGAGGGAGCAGGGCGAAGGGCAAGCACGGTGTCTCACAGACAGTTGGGGGCGGAGCTAGGCTTATGCTTTCAGTCGGGAGCTTCCTGTGTGTGGAGCACGCCCGCTAACATCGTATTTCATGTTGTGTGTAATGGACTATCGAGCTGCAGAGGAGACGGACACTGCTCTCCACATAACTTAATTGGAGGAAATGGAGAACCTGGCGCCTTAATTATTTAAAGGGCTTCTCCGCTCTTGGGGGCTCGTCCCCTAGCAGGTATCCTGTGCCTCACCTTTGGTGTGATTCGGTTTGGGATTCTGGGGAGGCGCTGTGGGTGCCTGGGCTTCGGTTTGGGCCGCGCTCCTCTCAGGCCCGTGGGTCCTGCAGCGGGGGCTGCGCCAGATGGCACGTTATCAACTTACCCTCCCCTGACAGTCGTGAAGGGAGCCCGTCGAGCTTCGAACGTGGCCATATTTGCACTGCGGCGACTGATTTATGTCGTGTGTCAGTCGTCTTCGCGAAAGCGGACGAGGGAGGCGGGCCGATCACGGCAAGCCGTGGTAACAGTGTGGCCGTGAAAAGTGCACGATGGTACCTGTGGGTCTTCTCGAGGATGGGTAATAAACTGTCAGCCATGGAACCTGGCACATAAATGGGAGTATCAGTTGTCACACATTCCAGGATATGTAGAGCATGATGGGGTATCATCCATCCATGTGTTTTTACAAATGAGGTGAATCTAGAGTGTATCCCAGGAAGCTGAGGGTGCACGGTAGGGAAGCTCCCTTGACGGGATGCTATTTGAGCCAAGCGGGAGGTCCCTCTGTATTTATCATCACTGACCAGCTTCGGCCATCGCTTTCCACGTCCGGAGGCTAATCGCTGGCTCTATGACTCTTGTCGCTCTCCAAGACCGTCCTTGACGGGGCCGCAGCATGAGCAGCGAGAGCCGGGCACTCGATGGCCACATGGACATGGCCGCGGTGGGAGGTGTGGGGGGGGGGGGGGTTACTGCTGCATTGGCACGACCGGCTGCCTAATGAGACGGGCCAAGGGGCGCCAGTGAGGACGGACAAGTGCATGTTTGCACTCGGATAATAAGGACAGATGGATCTATTCTGAGACGTCTACTCCACAACATCTAATAATAAAGGAACAACAAGAGGATATGGGGAACGTGTCAGGGTTTCCATAGAAACCAACGCCGTTGATCTCGGGAAGGAGTCAGATTCAAGTGGAGTTAGGCAGGTCTGCAGACAGACTGAGCGGCGCTGGGGTGCGGCCCGCACCTCCGGTGTGTGTGTGCTCCTCTTTGCCCCCCACCAACACACCCACCTTCACCCGCGATGCACGGCTGCACCTGTGTGCACATCATCATCGGTCTGCGCCGCTGTCTTTTGAAGCTGCCTATTAGCTAATGAAAAGCAGGGACCGGATCGATGTCGCGGTCTGGGACGCCCACCATGGGAAGAGGCGCAATTACCCAAGTGCCCCGTTCGGCGGGCTTTCCCATGTCCTACCTGCTGTCTCCCCAGAGCACGCTCTGCACGCAATACAGGGGTTTATCAGAGCTGCTGTTCTGTCTGTCGATACTTGTTCACCTGTGTTTCATCTCATCCCTCATCCTTCTCTCCTCCGAAGATCTTCGACACCAAGCCGTCAGGGTTATAGAGATAAACAGCCAAGAGCGTACATGTCCGAGGCAAGGGACAGCACGATACAGGGATGATGGAAGGGACTGGATACTCTATTATGTCACTTTCTTTGCTATCGTTATCTTTGTGGTTGGGAGTCATCTTACAGCACCTTTGTGTTAGAGCGAGTGACTGACAGCGAGGGGGAGCGCGCCTTTGTGGGTGTGTGTACGCGACACGTAGGCGGGACTGGAAGACGGATCACCAAACGCCTCTCCTGGCCCTGCTGACGGCAATGAAACGCTGCAGGACCCTCGTCTCCAGCAGGGGGAGTCGGTTTGCGATGAATCAGGTTTGACAGAGCAGGTCGAAATGCTGCAGTTTGTGAGCTGAGCCCCGGGAACGTTGAGGGCCCACAGTGAAGTAGCCGTGTTTGACTAATGGGGGGAGCGACAGCACGCCCCCCCCAGCGGGGGCAGTTTTGTATCGGCTATTGTGACGTCCTAGAAGAGGCTGTTAATTCCAGCTCAATTCTGGAGGAGAACCACGGTGTAGGGCTGGTTCGAATCAGGGGTTTGTCCTGAACATAAGCACTTGCGTGCTGAGCTGTAGCACTGCCCTGGTTTCTGCAGGACACCCTTGGGAATTCTATAACAGTAGCTGTTACCATGACGAATCTAGAGCAAGGTCATGCCACCACCGTGGGGACCCCTGCAGCCTGCCCCAGAGCTGGACCCCATCCGACTGGAATGCAATCTGGCCTGGGATCAGAACAGGGAGCAGGGAGGATGCAGGGCTGAGTTGCGGCACTCTGGTATCTGGAAGCGGATGACAAAGAAAACGTATTGTGGGTTTAAGAAAAGGTTGAGTGGTTGTGGAGAGCGGAGAACAGACTTGAGGATAGGTGTTATTAACATATCCTGCTCAAAGACCGAGGAGACAGACTGGGGGGGGGGGGGGTTGTTATTGAGCTAGAGACCCAGAGCTCCACGCAGCCAAGCATAAGCACACAAAAACATAATATTCATCCAACAGTCGCCTGCAAGCAGTGTATTCTGTCCGAGCCGCTGTCATGGTTACGGTACAACTGGGTCTCAAATGTCAGCCGTACACCGTATGTTCAGAAGGCGGTTGCAGGCAGACCCCCCAACCCCCTTCCCTGCCACACACACAAACAGGCGTGGCTCCCAAACATCCCCCACACAGTGCCTTGGGACGGAACGTGACAGGCAGCGTCAGGGCAGGGGACGACAGTCGAGCCCTGAGGCATGCTGGGAATGTCGCGGACAAGCACACACAGCAGTGGGGACACGGGAAGGCAGATGGTGCACTGGGGGGCGTTTTCCAGATGCCTTCACCTGTGGGCTCTGCCCACAAGCCTGCGCGCTGACAACAGGGGCACCATCCGTCAGGCTGGAAGAATGGGAGAGATGCAGTCATGTCCCCCGCTTGCTTAGTGCCGGTTCTTGCGGACAGTTAACTGGAGCTGTCGTTTCACGCACGCGCCATCGACGACGCTACAAATTTTCTGTTTTTCATTCTTCTGTGCCGTTAATTACCCTACCTGTTACGGGAAAAATTCCCGAGGGCCAGCCGGTTACAGTAGCCACACCTCGGGGGGGCTCTGCAGGACGCTGTCCCACCCCCCTGGATTCTTTAGTTTCTTCCAAAATGCTCACCTCGCTAATCCCCGCCCCCACACTGGCTTTCAGAAACCTGCTCTGGTGTTTCTCAGAGAATAACAGTAACCTGAAAGGCACTCTGAAGCGTATGAAAGCGAAGTGATGAGTGGGCTTTTCGGCTGTAAACGAGCCCATTGGAGGGTCACCCTTACCTGCAAGTCACTTCCTGTTTGGGTCTTTCGCGTTCATTGTTGGCCCTCGATGCCAGGTTCCCCACGCGGCCTCTAAACCTTCACAAACCTCCTCCGGGACCCTGGCGTCTTGTAGTGCTGCTGTCGTCAGAAGCTTTGTGGAATGTTAATTTTGAGAGATAGGGTTGAAACAAACACACACAAACAAGGAGAAGGTGACATAACAGAGAGGATCCCTGCAGCGGGACCACATCTGTATCCTCTGGTTAGTTGGAACTGGTCTGGTCTTCAGGACTAAGATAAACAGAAAAGTTTGAACCAACAGGTGTTTTGCTTTAAAATTAGCAGTTAAAAAATACATCTAATTTGTTAACTTCTTGTGGTAGTCATGATATTTGTGTAGTTTTTGTAGTATTTGTGTAGTCGGATAGCGCGCCTCAAAGTCGCATACTCCGCAAATCCTGTATTCATGTCAAGAGAGCATCATTCTCTTGTTTTTCCATCTCCTTGGAAGGTTGCAGAATGTTGACGTTTCAGCCAAAGATGGCCGTGAGGCCCCGGCTGGCGTTCAGGCTTTGAGCAGTCACATGCACACACTGCCCCGCATCTACAGAAACCTGCCAAGAGCCATCTGTCCTCTGGGGCAGTGTCAGCGAGCCTGGGAACATTGTACAGCCTCTTTTTTATTTCCTAGGTATTTTAGCATGTGGGGAAATACAGAGTGTTGCCATCTAGTGGACAGTCCATGCCACAGTGACACCCTTATTTGTACCACCCATAATCTACGTGGCTTGAAGACAGTGGTGTCAAAGCCACCCAATCAGCTGGGTGCCTCAACCACTAGTCATCATAGCAACCTGCACTCCAGCTGCCGATTCCAGTACCAGGGACTCCGAGTGCCCTGTGTGCGGTAGGGATGAAGTCAGGGTTGAGGAAAGAGGACATTCTTTGTAAAGTGACTGCACACATGGCTTTGATTGGAAGTTCACCCTGAACCCCAGCATTCCGGCTCGATGCTGTAGATTTTGGCCATTCTCGTTTGAGTGTTTTGTTTCCCCAGTATGGTTCCACAGATCCTCTGGATTTTCTGCTGTGGGTCTCATCCATGCACATACAAATATGCCAATCTTGCTGACCCCCAATGAATTCAGTGTGTTGGATGCAAGGCTCAAAGCGCCCATGCGGAGTGTGGGGGGGGGGGGGTGTCGACCTGCCAAGGGAGCTGCCCTCAGTCCTTCTCCCTGGGGGGGGGGTGCTCTTTATGCCCTCTGTTTGCGTTTCCAAATTGCTGTCTTGAGTAGATCTCTGCCAGGAGCATGCTGTTTAGTTCATGCGGTGTTCAGTAATTCATGTTGGTGAGAGCATTTACTAATCCTTGCGTTCGAACTTTCCTAACTCTGGATTTATGTGTTTTTATTTGGACCTGGTTTCAGCCTGACAGCACTTCAGAAACAATGACATTCTACCAAAGAAATAATGCAATTAACTATTTTAATTTTGACTTTTTTTTTTTTTTTTGGTACTCTGAAGGTTATTTTCTTGGCAGTGATAAGTGTCGGTTACTAACTTTTACAACCACAGCAAATGAAGAGTGAGAAAGTGGCTTAGAGAAGGATGGTGAGACATTCCATAGATGAAAGCAGGAGTCAAGTCATCCAGCTCGTAAAAATCATAATTCATCCGTGGAAGGGGGCGCCGGGGCGCGGTAACAGCTGGTTTCCACAGCACTCCCCCCGCAGGTCTCTGTGGCCCCCACACCTGAGCACACCTGCAGTGGGGATTCCCGCCAGCCTCGGGTGTGAGAGGTGGCACAGGTCCGCTGGCGCGGGGCCTTTGTCTTTCCCTTGGTTTGTAGCCTTTAATCGCCCCCCTCGCCCCTCTGCCTTCGCCACCACTCTGTACTCGGGCACACACAGGCGTGCCCGGGTGCCCACGAGGAGACCAGCCTGTCAGACCTTCAGAGATATGTGCTGGGGAGGGGGGGCAGACGGGGCTGCAGTGAAGGAGCGTTATTTTCTGGCCTGCAAGGTTGGTCTGGTATCATGAACCCCCCCAGCAGAAACAGAGGCCTTGCCTTTCCTGATCCTGTTATTAACACATGCAGGGCTGGAAATAACAGGGTGCTGGTACACACCGCGGGAACACCGGCTTCCGATTACGGTCTCCGCTCCATCCTCCAGCTGTGGCCAGCACATCTGGACGGGCCAGATCGCTCCGCCGTGTATAATTACACAGTGCAGCTCGGCCCTCTCTTCTCCTCCTCCGGAGTGCCGCCGATCCCAGGCAAACTATGTGCACGGACCTTCTGGTCCAGGAGTCCCCAAACCCTTTGAACAAGCACCATCTGGTTCCAAGACTCCGGAACACTTTAAACAAGTGCCTTCTGGTTCCACGGGCTCTGCCCAGGAGAGAACAGGAGATGTGAATGTTCATAAAACTTGGAATGCGTTAAGTCGCGGCGAGGAATATGCCTCTGAACCATGCGTCAAGTGGCTGATGCTGGGAAGTGAGCGGTCGAAAAAAATGAAAGTGTGTTTTCTGAGTGAAAATGGATGCGGAAAGCATGCGAGGGAGTGACCATGTCTGAGTTCGGACGCTGTTGATGATACTATGTCGGGATGTGGGTCCAGAGAGTGTGGCCTGTTTGGCAGGGCGCAGTGGAGACGCTGGCCGAGTTTAGGAATCCTTCGAGGCACGTTTGCTGTTATGGTCCCGGGCTGACACTCAGCACTGCGTAATGTTTTTCCGTAAATGCGTAGTCAGTATGTAATTTTATGTGTTTTGCGTGTATGGGTGGGATGCGATGTAAGCTTCTGGAAATATCATCTGAGACCGTTTTTGTTAATAATTTGAAGCCATTTTTCAGTCTATGTCATGGAAATTTGTTAATTGAAAAAGTAGCATCGCTTCTTGTGTGTGTGTGTTGTGTGTTGTGTGTGTGTGTGTGTGTGTGTGTGTGTGTGTGTGTTTAACTTTATGCAGCAGTTTGACAAAGCTGCAGCTACAGACTTCCACAACAGCCCTTGGGTACAACACAAAACTGGGAACAAAGCAAGAAATCAGATGAGAAGAAGTGATTTATGCAAATTCCATGAGCCTCGTAGAAACAATGCGGGCCGGATGCGGTTTGTGGGCTGCTGCTCTCTGCAGGTCCAGGATCAGTAACGTATCTCTTGGTTTGATGTCATGTTGTCATCGTTCTTCTAGCCTAGGAATTTGCAGCTGGCATTTTCTTTCTCATTTTCAGGAAGTAGAAGTTTGTGCCAGTGTGCTCTCTCAGGGGTGTTAGTATCCTGTACCTATAGCTCGGTGTCTGTTTTATCGTGGGTGTATGATAATACTGTATTGTTTTCAACTTGTGCTTGATCAAGAGTGTGTATGTTAGCTGCATGAACAGTGAATGGTTGACGTTCAGTGTTTCTAAGGTGTGATGGGGAAGTCATGCCCCCCCCCCCCTCCCACCCCATACACACAGATCCATGTCTTCTCATGTCAGTCTCTGGACTTTCCCACCTTGCACTTCATCCAGCCCTCTAATCGCGCCCCTTTCTGTTTCTGGCATTGTTCTGCTGATCCCGCATGTCCTGAAGCATTAGCCCGATCCGTCAGGATTTGCGGAGGACCGAAAACAGAAGGTGGTAACCGATTTGGGCCGATTCTAACCTTGGTGGGATGAACTGATTTCTGAATGACGGACGAGGCTTAGGACATTAATCCTGCCTGACAATCGCCTCACCTTCAATCGTCCTCCGTGGAAAAGCCTCGTCCGCCTGTAACTCTTATGGCAGTTTTGTCTAGTAATGTGCTGGGGACGGAAGGATAAGCCGTATTTTGTTGTCTTTTTGTTGACACTGACTTTCAATAATGGAAAAGGAGGAGTAAAAACTGAAGGTTGTGTGGCTGCATTGGGATTTCAGCTTCATGTGTATTTCAATCTGTTAGGCTGTTCCAAGTATTACCTAAATGAATTGCCAAATGATTTGTGCCTGTGATATGTACTGCTTCAAAGGATATCATTTATGTCAATATATTTTTGGCTTTTGTGTGAGGTAAATTCATACAATACACCTGCTAAAGGCACTGTGGCTAATTTTTCTTTGACCTCGGCACACTAGACCCAGTTCCCTTTAGTCATGAGTGGATTTTGACTGGGAAGCCATAATGTGCGGTTCTCCCAGGAATTAACTGCCTTAAACTTTAACACATTGTCTATTATCCTTCTCACTGTTGCTGGGGTTCCTGTGGATCGTGTTTGTGAAAACAGATGCAAACGGCCATGGTACATGCAAGTCCACACAGTGATGTAAGGATGATGTAACCATGGATTTGAATCAGAATATTGGTGGGAGTACTCCCCCCCCCCCCAAGCACTTTCTCACTGTTCTCAATACCGGGGTCCCAACCTCCTGGAGCGGCAGAACTGTGTCGTAATGACCCGCACTCAGGCTCAGCGTTGTGGGTCAGGCTGAGATAATGACACGCTGGGGGTAGCCATTACTAGCTAAGTCAGAGCTCCCACAACATCTGCTTCAAGCTTGGAGAGGCATGGACGTCTTAACGCACCAGCGGGTCTTCTGTGGGATATCGATGAATTTGTCACATTTGGGTGACAGGATGGTGTCCTGGTCACCTGACTGCACCATAGCTGTTCCACTCGCCTCACATCAGTATGGGTACCCCCATTAGCTGAGCTCGCTGTGGTTATCCTGATTGACCTTAAAACTCTGTTATTGAGCCTTTTCCCAGCTTTCGTCCTTGCATTCGTAATCAATTAGCCTGGATGTCAGCTGTTGACAGACTGAAAACTGAATTTAAACAAACATGTTAGGTGAGGACAAGCAATAATTCAAAGTGTGTTGAACTGAATTTGTTTGTTGAGAATTGCATTCCATGTTGAAGAGTTGTTTTAATTGTCCCTGTAAGTGAATAGTACAATGTTCATTATTTCTTAGCTATAATAAGACTGATTCATCGCTCCATTTAACAGATACAGTGACAACAAGTGGGCAAATTGCTTAAAAGTAAAATGCTTTTTAACCCTGTTAGTTTTTCCCAAATGTGTTAATAATGATTTTTTTTTCTTAATTAGGGGTCTAGCATTTTGCGTTCTCAGAATCAGAACCCAAACCAGGCCGGGCTGAAGTGGTTTCCTGCTATGTGTGCAT
>JAABNY020000002.1:19651621-19667874 GCA_015164015.2 Brevimyrus niger | reverse complement strand
GCCGTACCTAGACAAACCTGTACAATTGTTTGTTGGAAAAAAAAAATTCCTTCATCTTCCTCTAGCTTTTTTGTCTTTTTGCTCCCCCCCCCCCCCCCCCCCCCCCAACACAGCAATTGCTTACTAAGCCAAAGCACAACTCTGATGTAGTTCTGTATACCTCCTCGCATCCACTTCAGGTTGAGGTCAGGTTCTTGCACACTTATCTGAACCAATAATTTCTTTATATACCTTGGCTTTATGCACGGGGACATTATCTTTCAGGAACAGGAAAGAGTCTTCCCCAAATGGTTACTGCGATGTAGGAAGCATGGAATTGTCAGTTCTGCATACCCCAAAAGCCATTTTACACCCTAGCAAGGTTTGCTTTCACTAAGACCCAGGGCTCAGCTGGTGCAGAACCATGAAACGCAGCCCCAGCCCATGATTTGCTTTTATAGGAACATTGTATAGCATAGACACCATTCTCCTGGCATCTGCTAAACTCATGCTCCTCCAATAGACTATCCGGTCATGAAGCGTGTTTCTTTATTCCGGAGCATGCACTTCCCCTGCTGCGGAGCCCAACAGTGGCGCGCTTTACCCCACTCCAGCTGATGCTTTTCACTGGATTTAGTGAACTTTACCCTACTCCAACTGACGCTTTTCACTGCACCTGACGAGCTTTACCCTACTCCAACTGACGCTTTTCCCTGCACCTGGCGAGCTTTGCCCCACTCCAGCTGACGCTTTTCACTGCACTTGGTGAGCTTTACCCTACTCCAGCTGACGCTTTTCACTGCACCCGGCGAGCTTTACCCCACTCCAGTTGACACTTTTCTCTGCACTTGGTGAGCTTTACCCCACTCCAGCTGACGCTTTTCACTGCACCTGGTGAGCTTTACCCCACTCCAGCTGATGCTTTTCATTGCACTTGGTGAGCTTTACCCCACTCCAGCTGACGCTTTTCACTGCACCTGGCGAGCTTTACCCTACTCCAACTGACGCTTTTCCCTGCACCTGGCGAGCTTTGCCTCACTCCAGCTGACGCTTTTCACTGCACTTGGTGAGCTTTACCCCACTCCAGCTGACGCTTTTCACTGCACCTGGCGAACTTTACCCCACTCCAGCTGATGCTTTTTCCTGCACCTGGTGAGCTTAACCACACTTCGGCTGACGCTTTTCACTGCACTTGGCGAGCTTTACCCCACTCCAGCTGACGCTTTTCACTGTACCTGGCGAGCTTTACCCTACTCCAGCTGACGGTTTTCACTGCACTTGGCGAGCTTTACCCCACTCCAGCTGACATTTTTCAGTGCACTTGGTGAGCTTTACCCCACTCCAGCTGACATTTTTTAGTGCACTTGGTGAGCTTTACGCCACTCCAGCTGACGCTTTTCACTGCACTTGCTGATCTTAGGCCTGTGTGCTGCAGCTTGCCCATGTTGTTAAGCTCCTGACAAATCATCCCTGTGCTGACACTGATTTCTGAGACAGTGTAGAGATTTTGACACACCACTCGCCGGTTACTTTCTGTGACTTTGTGTGGCCTGCAGCTTCGCAGCTGAACCGTTGTTGCCCCTAGACTTTCTGGCTTCACAGTCCTTACACTTACATTTGCCCCTGGGGCAGCTCATCCAGGGAAGACATTTGACAGATCGTCTTGTCTGAATGGTGGATTCCTGTGATGGTGGCATGTTGAAAGTCAATGAGCTTTTCAGTAACGATCCTTTTCCGCTGCCACCAGGAAAGGAGCCGTAGCGTGAAGTACAGCGCAGTCTCAGCTTGCTTTGATTTCCCACTGCAGAGGGGTTGGTAAAGGCATTGCAGGGTTAGGAAAGTGACATTGGAGAAAGAAAAACATCACTTTGTGGTTTAGCTCAGTTCTTGGTGCCAGTGAAAAAGCGCCATAAATGCCGCTGGATATTGCATGGCTGTGTTTATCATGCCTGTGCCTGCAGTGGGTGTGGCCCAATTAGTCAATTAGAAGGGGGAGGGGTCTAGATATTTATAGCCGCGTGATGTTGCCTAGGATGAACAAACTAAACTGATCAAACTAAATATTGACACTATGGCTGTTTTATTGTCTTAAGTGGGAATAGGACTGGAATAAAGAAGCCAGATGGGAGGGGGAGGTTGCAGCCTCGGCGTATATCTGAACTATCCTGCTATTAATTAGAGAGCACCTGTGCACCTCCCAACATGAATACATCACTGCATGGTCCCACACCCCAAAATCTTTCCCATCATGCTCAGTATCCTCTCTCGCCATTTTCTTGCTCAGCACAGAGGACACAAGGGGTGAGGAATTTCAAGAGGTCAGGCTGAAATACTGTGCATATTTTTGACTGGCTCTGTTTTTTTCATTCTTTCTTTCTTTCTTTCTTTTTTTTAAACAAATACTTGTTTGTCTTTGGTGGCTGCCGACAAAATAAAAAAAAAAAAAACTATGTTTAGAGATTTATTTCATGAGGATCCTCGTCGCAAGCGGCGCCCGGGGCAACGGGACAGGAAGAAGCCACCGCAGATGAGCGCGGCGATATCACACGGCACGCAATCCCGAGTACCAGCCGGTGGTCAGCTGACTGTAAATAATATTCGGGCGTTGGGATATTATCCGACCTCTCCTCTTCCGCTAAGCTTGGTCAGATAGCGTCCTTCCAACGGCATGGCCCCGCCGTGAGCGAGATTCTGTGCCGTTCTCAGGCTCCTGGTGCTACAGGGTATAGCGGGGAAGCTGGCCCACGGTCGGGTATCACGCCCCGCACGTTACATCCAGACCTTCGCGAGCCCCCCCCCACAAACCCCCCATGCTGTGCCGGACCCCCATGGCCTGTGTCGTAGCCCCTTCTCGTTTGCACGCCGGAAGCCCGAGAGCCTGTGACAGATAATAGCCTGGCGGGGGCAGGTGGAGCGCCTCGCTGCCACGGATCCGGGGAGATGGCCGTCAGATACGCGGCTCCGGCGTGCCAGAGATGGCCCGCTCCCCGACGAGCGTCTTTGCATTGATCCTAAATGACTCTGGAATCCAGAGAATGCGTATTGAATTCCACCTACAGTGAGGAAGTAAACGCCTTGGCCTGTATGCAGCTTCGGGAGGGAGACGCTGGTGTGTGTGTGTCTCGGTTTTTTGTTCATTCCCCCTTTGAGAAGGGTTGACCCAGTGTGAACCTAATTGCTTTGGCATTATCTAGGCTTTACCTATCGACGGATGGCGGCGCGGATCGAACCGGGCTGCAAATGAAAGACAGGGCGGCACTGAGCTTCCGGCCCACCGCCTCCCTCACCTCCGCCTCACCCCGTCATCATTTGTTAAATCGACGTAAATGAATTGCCTTTTGCGGGAGGGCTTTTCTACTAATTTCGAGACGCAATATTTAACATCAACGTTGAACAGGAATATCCAATAATCCGCCCATGCATCCGTATTCCAACCAGTCATCCTGAGTAGATTCACGGGAGGGGCCTGATTCCTATATATCGAATAACGAGTCCGGTTAATAACGAACCTCCTTTTTTTAGCATCAACTCTGCAATGAATCAAAGTCCCATCGGTGTCGGCTGAGTGCAACGCTGCCCTCTAGAGAAGTTTCATAGGAATTGCGGTCTCCGTGTCAACCCAGTGGTGGGCTAATACCTTTATGTACTGAAGATCTTGAACTGAAGTCAGAACCATGCAAATGTGTGGTGACAAATGTATCTGAAAATGCACAGCAGTAAATGGAGGAGGCATGCTCGTTTTGTCGTGATAGACATACAGTACTGACAAAAAGATGCTTCCTTTGAAGGACGTTTTCTAGGTTCTGGTCAACTGAGCCCCCAGAACTAGGGTCATTCTCGTGAGGCCAGAATAATGAGGATCAGATAGAATTTGTACTTTTTATCACTTTAATTAGCGTCTGTTTGTTAGAGGTCTACACCAAGGTCTTTCAACGGCTGATCTTTTTGCTCACCTGTTACCGTGGCAATAACTTGTGCGATTCCCCCCCCCCCCTCCCCCCCGCTTCCCCTTTAGTTGTTACATCTAGCTTCAGAGCGTTGTCTGTGCACTGGGAGACTCATCACATTATCAGTAATAGATAGTAATAATGAATTAATGGCCTATCGCTGCATTTTAGCATGTGTGGTGCGTGTAGAGCTTGGACACAGGATTCGAGTTGAATAGGAAACATTAATCCTCCTTCTCTACCCTGCACCCCCCCCCATGTGCTTCGACACTCTTGACATTTGCAAAGGTTGAAAGACAAAGTACCTTTGTCTCCTAATAAGGGCGCAGGCCCTGCACCTGAATGAGAATTCTTTTGAGGCAGACCACATGCCTCTGGTAGATGGAATCAGGAAAGGGTTTTTGGAAGGAAGTGAGAGGGCCAGTGGAGGTGATGGTGTTCAGCGGATGGAGGTTTAATTTCTCCGTCCATTTGGTCTTCAGTGGTAGAGCATCAAATCCAGAAGGTATAATGCAATGATGACAGAAAGTCACACTATGTCTGGGAATGCAATGGAAAATTCAGGTTTTTCCGCACATTTCAGATCTCTGCATTGAATCTAGTCAAACTCCAGTCATTAGTGTTGCACCAGTCTAAACGAGGACCTATCTCATGGTAAGTGATTTAGGCTGATCCAGATGTTTACACTCACTTCACTCAAGGAGCACCCATGTTTGAAATGGAGCTACTAAACTGTAAATTTGACTGTAACACAATCCAGGCAGGTGTGGAACCTTCCGGCATCACCCAACAGCAGCTCTGTCAGTGTCACTGAGCAATAAAACACAGCCTTCCCAAAACTCTGCGTGACACATTCTTTCCGAAAGAAAGCCGTTTACGAGAGTAGTGCATTACAATCAAGGTCATTCTGATTCGTTTTTTTTTTCCCTTCTCCCAAGTGTGTTTCTCTGAGTAATAAATCAAAGAGAAACACTGTTTATAAAAGTGATACAGATTGTTTGTTTAAGGACCTAAAGGGGGCGGAGATTGTTGAGCTTAGAACTCAAATGAATCCTAAACTCACAGACCACCTCACAAAATAGGAACCAGGTGTTGCTATTAGTAAAATTACTGTGTGTCATGAACAATCATGAATTCGTTGGGACTTAGGAACGGAAAGTCATCTGGACCTTCAAATTGTCTTTTTGGGGATTACCTCTGTGGTATAAGAGGCTGGAGATGTAGGGTACATGAGAAGTGCCCTTGAATCCTAATCAAGATGTCAAACAGAAAGACCTTCTATATGTTGTCTGCCACTCTGATGTTTCCCAAGGGTTCTTGTGGATTTCTGACATGCATGTGGCACGAATGCTGCGAGGGGTCATGGCCATGCCAGATATCGGTACCCTTTGATAAATTTTCAAGCACCAAAAGCTGTTTCTCAGAAGAATTTCCTGGTGCAGATTACCCCACAGACGGATGAGCACCCGCTGACGGCCCGGATGAAGCGTGTCAGTCACAGCGCCTTGCTGTGTCACTTTTAATCACGCATGTCTATCCCCACGGCCTCCCGTGATCCTCTTGTCCATTAGTGTAGAAGCCATGTGAGGCATCCTTAAAAAAATCAGCATGGTTTCTTAATGTGCAATAATATTTGCCAAATCATACATGAAATGGGGTTTTCAAGGAGCAACAAAGGATGGGAGATAAGTGTAAAGATCTGATTCTAAATGAACGCTTATATAACACTAATGTTATGGGAGAAATGAGGCTTTGAAAGTAGTGGGCAGAATTATGTTACACTTTCAGTTGCTGTCTTTGATGTGATCCAGTTTAGCAACCAGTGGAGAGAAGGTTAAACCTCTCATTGATTGACTAGTTTTTTCCAGAATCTACCAATAGGCATCCTTAGCACAGAGATGTCCGTTTAGGGATCTACACCACGGAAATTTCTGTCAGGCATGATGAGGAACGTAGTGTCCCGTGGCTGCATGCCCTCGGTGATGTGAAAGCACCTCCCTGCTAGACATCACCCGACAGCCATTGTGCTTAAGCCCAGAAGGTACAAATCCTCCGATCGCAGCCAGGTCCCTTTTACAGGACAGAATTAGAGCGCTTTTGAGTTATTTTCTATAATATTTTTATTAACGTCGCCGTATTTTGCTGTGACCTTTTGTCCAGGGATTTTAAGGAGGAGCCGATTGTTTTCCAATATGGAAGTAAGGAGAGCCAATATTAGCTGAAGCAGACTGGTGGTTCATCTATGAGCAGGGTTGCCAAGGAAACATTGTATGAGGAATGCATGGAGGATGCCCTTGCTAGAGTGATAGTAGACTGGACCGATGACATCTTTCTAGTTGTGCACTTTCTGTATTCTTTTACATTCTCATGCTCTCTGCTTAAAGTGTGTTTTGGGGGCAGGGGGGAGGATGAGGACAGCAGAGGTGACTCGGGACCAAACTAGAATAAGGTGAGGGGGCTGCCAGTGACTCTCAGGAGTCAGAGACCTTCTCATGGGGCAAGCTGCATGGGGTACTCTCCCCGGAGGGGGCACTGTTACCTCACAGCTCCGCTCCTTCAGGTAAATAGTGCAAGACGTCCTTCCAATAGCATAGCCTTGTGTGTGTGAAGACATTTCATAACGTGTCATCAGTTATATTCTCTGGTGAAAACTCACGCTTGGGGTATTCCAGACCCAGATGTAGTGATTTATGTGTTGAAATTTACATCAGTAGAAAACTGTTTCCTAATTATGTAACAGTTTCTGTACGCACTATTAATGTAGGACATGCAGCATGTAAATATGCTAATTCATTTGTAGAAATAAATACGTTTGCCCTGCGTGTGTCATCACATAACAAAAATGTATGACTTAAAAAAAATAGGAGGAAAAAAACCGAAACAAATCAGATCTTGAGAAAATGTTCTATTTTCATCTACGTTTAACTTGCTTCTTTGCCATCTGGTGTTTCACTGGAGGTAAATCGCAATATTGTGCTGATTGAAGCTGTGACTGTATTGCTGGAGTGTTGTCCTAAGTTTGGGACACGCGAGCTCATGACGGAGCAGCCCGAGTCTGCCGATGAGTGTAGCGGACCAAGGGGGCCGAGCTCAGGAGTTGCACAGAGGACGGTGATGTGGCGCACAAGCTTCTTATAGCAATATTGCTTCATTATAGCAATAGTGTAGTAATGGAATTACTATTATTAGTAAAAATTACTAATAGCGTGGCGTTAAGTAAAGTATTACCAAAAAGTATAGTCAAGATAAGATTAATATGAAAGGATGAATATGGCAGTGGTACTGTTAGTATAAAATATGTAAACGTGATTAGTATACTAATAGGAAAACTATAATAAAGGTAAGATGAATGTGCAAAGAAAGGTGTAATTAAGGAGATGAGTATGATATGATGAATATACTAATGGTAGGATGAGTGTGGTGAAGGCGACATGGGTATGATTATATGAGATGGCCGTGATGTGTTAACAATGGTAACAGTAAGAAAACTGTGATAAAGATACAATGAGCATGTTGACGGCTTTCCCCTGAGAGTCTGCTACACTGAGTCTGCAATATCTTAAAATACAGCCTTGGCCTCAAGACAACTGTCCCCTGCTTCAAGACGGGAAAGCCAATGGACAGCAGTAGCAGATCTCACTCAACAAGAACCAGAACTGAACGTGACTTCTCTAGGTGCTGGTTATTGTACTAATTGAACTTGTGTAACATTAGGGTAGAAATTAAGATTGAGTTTACTGATCCAGCAGGGAAATTTTGGATTATAGTTGGCATGACGGTTGACTATAGACCCCAATATAACCCAAGGTGCCTTTGTTTCTTATTTCAATTCTTTTCGGATTGTGCTGTATGTATGTACAGACATGGAAAAATTTTAATAGACCACTATATTTTTAACAAATATGCATTTTTAAATCCTGGTTTATTCATGGTTCCGCTGGCCAGAGGTGGGGACTCGAGTCACTGACTTGCAACTCAATTGAGAATCAAGTCACTTGTGACTCAGCAAAACTGATGGAAAGACTTGGACTCGGCTTGGTCTTGAGGGCAAATGTCTCGAGACTTGGACCTTATGACTTGAGAAGACTTGAGGATATAGTCCCCCCTTTGGATTAATGGCATTAATTTATAATTTCAGTGTGCAGTATATCTCAATAAAAACTAATGCCAGAGATGACTGTTAACTTATCTCACAGTTATGAATCGTAGGATAACATCAAGTGACCTTCAAAAGGAATGGAAAACATTAAGTGCAGGTGTGAAGTGCACTGCTAGGACAGTTCATATCAGGCTCCTAGAAGCAGGGCTGAAGTCCATAAAGCAAGGAAGAAGCAGGGAAGAACCAGGCTGCAGTTTGAAAAAATAAAATAAAATTCATGGGAGCAAACCCATAAATTGAGAAATGTGTGAAACAAAAGATTGTACTGTGGTCTTTTAATTGTTCCTGCGGTTGTATGTATACAGCATGCATAGGTAAAGTGAGCCATTCTTTCAGTGCAGATTTATTCATGAAGGACATTGATCTATTGGTAAGAGGGGAGAATGCTGCCTGCAGTTTAATAAAATACCTTGATGTTTGTAGATGTTTGTGCTGACATCTGGCTTTCATTAAGTAGTAAGTATCTCTGCTTCGGCTCTTTAACATAAATATGCAAAGGAACACTGACACCTATATGTAGCTTCCAGAAGAATTTCACCCATTTATGTAGTTGGGATAGGATTCTGTTCCACATTGTATTGGTGGCCAGTCTTCTTATACCAACATCAGGCCCACAGTGGTTTGATTGTCTACTCAAGGCAAGTGCGTTGGTCTGCTTAATAGGCTACTCCTCTGTCAAGGTGTCCACTTCCAAAGTCTCTTTTTCTGGTTTGTACTGCTTAGTTTGGCATGCCTGACTGATCCTTGACACCATGAGCAGGAGCGATAATTTCCATGATGGAAAAAAAAAATCGCAGAGAATTGTTGTTTACAGCAGGTGTGACTGATGCTTCTTACAGGTACAGACCTCAGTGGACTTCTGGACCTGGAGACGCTGTACCGAGGGGTGGAGCAGAACCTGAACCAGAGCCGGAGGGCCCGTCGCCAGACAGTCGACCGGGCCTACAACATCGAGGTCCTGCTGGGTGTCGATGACTCAGTGGTACAGTTCCACGGGAAGGAGAATGTGCAGAAATACCTGCTCACCCTCATGAACATCGTGAGTGTCCCAAGCCAAGCCCATCCGCTCTGTCACCTACCCAAAGTGTCTGAAATACATAGAAGTACCCATCCACCCTCAGCTTTGTGAGTGTCTCACAGTCACCCTCCAAGTCGAAGTACACAGGCATGTTAGGCAATTGAGCCATGTTCATAATGAAAAGACATCAGCGGGAACAACCATTTGATATATTTCCATCTTCACGTATTTGTGGTCTTTGCTTTGATGTTTGGCACCGATATCAAAACATGCCTTCCCTAATTGACTCTCTCCTTTTCATTTTTTGTTTACTATTTGGGTAAATTCCAATATGCCGGGCATAGACGTAGATGTACTCACATTTAATATCCGACTTCCTAGCCGCACACACATCCGTCCGGCACACCGACACGTAGGGAGACAGTGGCTATCCATCAATCGACGTGGGATAAAATGGCTGTAAAGGCCTGCGGGGGGCAGGTGCGCGGGATCGATGCGCCGTACCTGCCGTGCGCAGGAAAGCAGAGCTTTATAATGAATACTGCATCAAAGAGGGCCTTGACACAGGCAGGGGCGAGCTGCCGTGATTACAGATGAGCAAAGCTCCACGGAGCCTCCTGCCAGCCAGAACATCTCCGGCAGAACATCTTGGATCGTACCATTTTCCCGCTGATAGGTGAAGCTGGCAGGGCGGTGGGGGAGTTGGGTTTGACTGGTTGAGATGGTGGCAAAATTTAATAAGAGCCAGTGCTCCACCTCTTTTGGTTTTGCATTCCACAAATGAAGATTCTCCCCTGTTTCAGAAGTACACAGTCTAGCAGACAAAAGATTGACAGTGGTGTTTGTGGGTCCATGCCAGCAGAGGCTTCCTGAGCGCGTGACCCATTGTGCGCGTGAGGCCGGGATATGTGAGGGGGGGGAATGTGACGGGCAGCTGGCTGGGGATTGGCTTAAAGGAAACCAAACAAATATACTGACACCTCCATTTGGGCTGGGGGGGTAAGCGACAGTTGAAAGGCAGGGCTGCTGCTCCCCTTTTCGGGCTGGGGATTGGCGGTCCTGAGGCCATGAATCACGACTGCATGAGAATGAGGGGCCCTTGTCCGACATCTCTTCGTGTCTTAGTACAGCGTTGGTGCTGAATTTAACCATTGCTGTCATTCACGCTCACTGATCCTCAGAAAAGAAGTTTTTTTTCTTTTTTTTTTACAAAAAAAAGCACATTCAGAATAAATTACTGAAAGCTAGATAAACAGAAATATATAACGCCTCCCACGCTCTTCTTTCTAAGTCTTTCTTCTTGAAAGTTTACTTTGCTCGCATTAGGATCAGACTCTTCCCGGAAGGAGAGACAGACGGACTGATCGACAGACAGACAGACACATGGACTGACAAACAGACAGGCAGATAGACAGACAGACAGCTGACAGACAGGCAGATGGCTGACAGATAGACTGACAGACAGACAGACGGCTGACAGATAGAAAACTGACAGACAGGCAGATGGATGACAGACTGACAGGAAGACAGCTGACAGACAGACAGGCAGAAAACTGTCAGACAGACTGACAGACAGCAGGTGTGCTTCTGCTTCCTGTTTTTCTGCAATACTGCAATTTTTGTTCCTCAGCTGCTCTTGAAGACAAAGGAGGCTTGGAGCAACAAAAGCGGCACAGCCTCCAGTAGATTTAAACATGAAGCGGGGCTGTAAAGATGAACCTCTTGAGTTTCTCAGGTTGGGTCTTCCAGAAGGCTGAAGGGCTGGTCTGCTTCACTCGGCTTCCAGATGATCGGGGAAGAGCCCCCTCATCAGGGCTGCGTGGGGGTGTTTCTCCCATTAGGGGGCACCACGGCAGTCAGGGTGTGGCAGTGCGACCAATCTGAAGTGATGCAAGATTCCGGAAGCGCTGAGAGTGACAAGCCCTGCACCCATTCCTGACATCTTTTGTAGTCGTCTTGGCAGACGCCTGTCTGTATTTGAGCTCAGGAAGGGCAACATAGTAAAGGTTTAAGCGTTATTTGCTGACCAATCAGAGCTTGTCAAGATTCGTGTCCATGCCGCAACCGGGATGTTCATGGGAATCTGCCTTAGATTTTTTTCTGCTTTTCTTTTGTGTGCTGTGATCTCCCACAGAAATACTGAAATCGCTGCATTGCAAACAGTGCATTACTTTATGTAAGAGTGCAGCACATTTGTTTGAAATTACAGTATAGTGGCTTTAAACAGCGAAATGAGGACCTGAGGTGTCTGTCACATAGAAACACAAGAAATCCGAAATCCTTTGCAAAGAGGATAATCAGTTGTTTCTGCGGTGCGCTAGGTACCTTGACATGTTTGGAGGGTAGTGTTCTGCACCTCTGCTCAATCCATCACATGTGACAGTGAGAAATCACTGGCCCGTGGCCCCGCCTCCAAGCCCAGTGAGGCAGAGGTCTTAGGCGCAGTGCAGTGACTCACAGCTGAGTGACACAGTGTGACAGGCGCCACTGGCTAAATTAGGTTATGCTCACACATGCCGAGGGACAGATCAGTGTGTCGGACACAGATACACAGTATCCGCCGGACTAATGCTAATGACTGCCGATTTCAGGATGGTAGTTCTCAGCTTGCGCGAGGTGTCATGTGAGATTTATATAAAGACAGACACTTTTAGCAGTCACGTAGCTAACACTGTACAGTCGCTAATAGAGTTACGCATTAAAGTGGTGATATTTATAAAATGATTTCAGGCGGTTTGGTTTTTTTTTCCTTCGCCATTAGGTTAGGTGTGCAGACAGCTGCCCTTTGAGTGTCTCCGTGCCCATGAAGTAGCCACAGAGTAAAGTTGCATTAACCAGAGTGACAGTGTAGCAGTCAGAGTGTTGGTGTACTAATCCAGAGTAACTAAACAGTAACCAGAGTGACAGCAATCATGGACTTGGTGCACTAAGCAGAATAACTGCATGGTAATCAAAGTAAAACAAATAGTCACCAGAATATGAATGTAGTAACAAGAGTAACAGAATAGTAACCAGAAATGTCGATTGGAATCCAGGGTATTGGTAATGTATTCAGCTTTATTTTGTAGTAACTCAGGATCCAGACGAGAGGAGTAGTATCTAAAATATTGGCGTAGTAACAGTAAAAACCAGGTAGTTCAGCAAGTTGTTGTTTTGGAGGTACTGCTCTGTGCCAGGAGTGAATGCCATGTGTTTTTTTTCAGAGTAATGGAGAAGCATCTCTCCATTTCTGTGCCCTTTCTCACTGTCAGGCACGTTATTAAATGACCTGCAAGCAATTGCTGCTGTCACAACGCTTTATTTCAGTTTCCCACACTCAGTCTTGAGCCGCACTCCCTTGCTGTTCCTCAAGGGGGTCAGTGTGGGGTTAACCCTGGGCCACGTGTGGGCAGAAGGGGGCAGCAGTGCGGCCTGTCCATGGGACATCAAAGATGTAGAGAATGGCGATTCGATCCACCTGTGGGGTCTGCCTTCTGTGTGCGGGCGGGTGAGCGGGCGGGCAGGCAGGCGCGTTCTCGCATGTACCAGGAAACAAAGCAGCCTGAATTAGATATTTCCCACAGTTAACTTAGCATGTTCCATCAGAGGCATTTATGCTCCACGAAAGTAGCTTTATCGCCGTATAGTCATTATAGGGAGCAAAAGGAATTTCTTATGGATCCCTGTACCCCGGAATCATCCAGTAAATATTAAGGATTTTCCCCTTTGCTTCTTTGTAGTCCAATACAACAACACATGTCATCATTAGATATGTATATTTACACAGAAACAAATGTATTCCAAAGAAACATGTCTTTGGAAGTGGGTGCAGATTTAAACTGTCTAACTACCACCTCCTGCCACTCTGGATCTCACAGTTAGTCTGATTTGATACCTACCAATGTTGAAACCAAATCCCTGAGATGCATGGATGGATGGATGGATGGATGGATTGATTGATTGTAAGCGAGAATTATTATTCTCCTGATGCTGTGTTAATATGACATTTCACCAGTGTTTTCTTTTCCAGTTTAACTCTCAGAATCTGTTTGAGCTCAGGAGCAGCATGACATGTGGATTATGCGACTGCAGATTAATGTCCTCCTGGCGGCGGCCCCGTCTGACTTTCTAATTGAATGTTTATAACGTGTGCAAGCTGCTACCTTGAGTAACACCCCGGCGAGAGTGAAACTTCCTGATGTTTTTTTCTTCACGGCTAACCCACCCTCGCCACCGGAGCCACAGAGCAGAAATGGGGGGCAGAGGAGTAACAGTGTATGAGAGTGCTGCCCCCTCCCTCAGTGAAAAGCCAGCCCCTGCTGATCTTTGGCCTGTAAAGTAATTATTAAATCCTAGATAGGGGTAATAATAGTTGATTCCCTGCAAATATAACTGTTCTCTGGTGCTTGCACTGGCCTCATTTTGTCATCTTTATATACAGTATATATATATATATATATATATACACACACACACACACACACAGTGGTACCTCGGTTCTCAAACTTACTAGAACTCGAATTTCTTCAAAATCGAACAAAACCAGTTTGATCTAGAACTGGATCTGAATATCAGAAGTTGAACCGTGAACGCTGACCTAATATAAATTGTACACGCCAGAAAATGCAATTCTTACTTGGATGTCTTCCTCACAGACTGGACGATTAACCAAATAAAGCAGCGCAACATTATAGTAGCTAACAATAAATAAACCACTAACTTACGTGCACTATTAGAGCATTTATGTCATTTATTTAAACTTTATTTTACCAGGTAAATTAACTGAAAACCAGTTCTCGCTGCTTTACATGGTATTCAGCAGAAATAGATTATGCATCTGAACTACCTGGGATACGAACGTCATGCATGTAACTTCGTCGTCACGGAGGCGATTCCAGTTTGTGCAGCCGGGTGAGAGGTCGCAATGTATCTAACCGTAATGCATTGTGTCAGGATCAGAATGCGTTGCTTTAAGCCAGCGCTGTAAGCAAGTGGAACGCACCCAATGACTGGCCTGGGGAAACAAACTGAAACGTGGACTTAATACAGAGAACTAATGACAACAACCAGAAACAGCTGATGACATGGGGATCCCACATGAGGTTATCGAGGGGGCATGGCACACGGAAGGAACGGACAATCGGGGCAGAACGGGGGTAATGTTGGGATAAGATCTTTATCGTTTTGGAAGCTATTAAGAAAAAAGTGCTCTTCTTGTTTTATCCTGTTCATTTTGTGTTTAAATCCTTTTTTTAAAAAAAAAAAAAAAAAAAACTATTGGATTTCCATTATTTCTTATGGGAAAAAATCAATCAGAACTCAAACTTTTTAGGATTCGATCCAAGTCCAGAACGGAACGGAACCGAGGTACCACTGTATATTAGTGCGTTCAAACAATTATAAAATTTCAATTTAAACATATTAATCACAGGATTGCTGTGGATTAATTTTGATTAATCACAATTAAATATTTTTAATCTATATTAATCGCATCTTGGATTCTGAACTCGGGATCCTCCAATCTATCCAATATATCCAATATACAACAACACCCTGTGGGTTTCCTGTGGCACGTTATCCTTATAGAAATCTTAGATGTCATTTTTGCAAATGAAGGTCTTCTGTCTCTTTCTCCATCTCTCTCTCCCTCTCTCTCTCTCATCCATTTCTTTTGCCTCTTATTACCGTAGTGTTCTTCCTGCCTCCTTTCTTCCTGTGTATTTTCTAAGCACAGGAAAGGGAAAGGGAACAAGCGCTGCATGAATGATGATGAGAATGAGCGTGATGTTATACCAGTAGGGTCCAGCGGGGATAAATGGCTGATTCTGTGTATAGGTCCAATGGCAAACAAACAGGTGACATTGACAACAGAGTATGGTGGTACAAAACAACAGTACTAAACCCAGACAGATGACACAGTGGAGAAGCTATCCAAATGCTTCTCCCATGTACAAACTCAAATCTCCACTATTTGACTTTCCTCCATCAAGTCTTCTCTTTCTGTAGAAGCTCTTCCCTTTAAACCTAAGGTCCTTAAAGAGATATTTATGTCTCAGGGGTATTTATGTGCCACCTGTCAGTCTGCAGGTGAGAGCAAGTGTACAGGAGGGTACATTACACCAGTAATCTCAGGGGCAGAGGAGCAGCTAGACTTTCTGTCACCTTTGAACCCCCTTGCACCCTACATTATATATTTTTATAATCCTACATAATCAAGGGCCACTGTAAAGTGCTAGGCTCCCGGAACCCGCCGGAACATCCGGGCCCCTCCGACACCCCTGCTCACGAGTACCTTTCTTGGTGAGCCTGACTGTTTTAGACCTAATGTACATCATTTCTCCCCAGTCTTTGTCTATTTTCACCCTCTTCTGCTTCCGCGGCTCCTCCTCCCATCGGATCAGCCGTAGCAAAGAACCGCTTTGCATTATTAATCTGATATTAATGACTTTGTGACTCGCCAACCTCTAGGCTTCCATTAGTCACCTGTCGGGTGGAACCTAAATAATGATAGCCACTCAGACCCCTGCAGAAGACCGCTGATGAGGGAGGGTAGGGGGAGCGGGAGGGGGCACACTAATGAGAGCCGCGTGGCTCAAGTCATTAAAGCACATGGGGAAGAAAAGAAATAAAATGATAATAAAGAAGACAGAGAGACAGACGGCGAACGGAAGGAAGAAGTTGGCTGTCAGGGAGGGAGGGGACATGAGGGGAAGGGGTAGAGAGATGTGAGGAGCGAGGTTCACTGGGGGTGCAAGGTGGGTTTGGGGAGCCTAGGATGCAGAGTGAGAATGGAGGGCATGGTGCTGTGCTTCTTCAGGTTACTGCACATGCTGCCGGCAAATTGATCACCGGCATGTTAATTGGCTATTGGCTGTTCGGTCCCCCCTCCCCTCCCCCCGTGACAGAGTCAGCCCTCCTAGTGATCGGATATCACTTCACAGGAGCTTCTCGCCCTCCGCTCCTGCCAACCCCCCCCCCCTTCAGGCTCTGCATGGTCCCCTCCAGAACCTCTGTAGCCTATTCCTGTGCCAGGCTAACAGCGGGGGGGGGGGGGGGGGGTGGGGGCAAGCAGGGGGGCGTCAAGTAAAAAAAAAAACCAACGAAAAAAACCGGGCCGCGTTGTTAGCACTTACCCTGGGAGCTTATCGGCAGCCAAAGGAAGCCCCCCGAC
>JAABNY020000002.1:19640643-19651521 GCA_015164015.2 Brevimyrus niger | reverse complement strand
TCCCCTCCCGCCGCCGCCTCCCCCCCACCACCGCTACGGTCGTGCCGAGGCGGGGGGAGGGGGGGGGGGGGGGGGGGGGGGTGGAGGTCAAGCAGATGGTCGTCAAGTAAACAAAACAACCATCGAACAAACCTGGGCCGCTTTGTAAGCACTTACTCTGGAAGCTGATCGGCAGCCAAAGGAAGCCGCTCGACTGGTCCTCGGGAAGTCAGCCTAGGGCGGGGGAGTGCAGGGTGCAGGCTGGTGGCCCCTCTAGCATTGGGAGCACCGCGGCTCCACAGCCCCTCCCCCTGAAGTTTGGCGGTTGCTTAGCAACTAGCTCCACCACAGAATGGCCAAGAAACTTCAGCGAGGGTATGAAAACAAAGAGGACGTGGAATTGTCTCTCTCTGGCTGTCCGCGGGTGCCCGGTGCATAAGCGAGTGTGCTGGGCTGCCGCTCCACCCCTCCCTGTTGTGCGCCGGTCAGCCATCTCATTATCTGGGCCTATGTTTACATCCCCCTGCCTCATTAACTGGCTCGCACAGGCACCGAGGACACCCCGTCTGAACTCCTGTACCAATTTGTCTACCTCTGTCGCGCCACTTAACTCGATTTTTTTTTCCCACTTTTTTTTTTTTTTCTCCTGAAAGTTCCCATGGTTCACTAGGGCCAGTTTCCCATAGTTAAATCAGTAAAGAGACTCCGGTCGAAGCCCTAGTAGAGATGCAGCCTGAAGAATAGAAGCTGGGATTGCCTTGAAAACATCCGACCGATGAGTGATCGAGATCCTGAATGGCGACAGAGTATCTTACAGCTTTTAAAGGCTAAGTGAAGTCTGGGGGGAAGGATGAGATGGACAGGTGCACAGTGACAAAGACAGTGGGAGCACTGGTATGAGAGACAAGTTCAGAAGTCATATGTGTGCTGACCAGGTAGATGTGGTGAAAGCCAAGCAGGTCTTGTGCAGAACATTGTATGTTGCTGGTGAGGACCAACAAAGCCAGGGAGTTGGAGGTACTCTGTGATACATGATTCACTTCCCTCCTCCCTGTATGTGGAAGTTCATGCCCCATAATCATGGCATAGATGGCTTGTATTTATGAGTGTGCGCCCTACAATGGCATCCAACCCAGAATGTCCCCTGTCGTGTCCCCCATGTTCCCTGGGACAGGATCCAGGCTCAACATGCACTGAATGAGCGGTTGGAAGTTGGATGGATGTTGGGTGGAGCAGTTCTGACGTGGAGTCGGCATTGCAACTTGCTAAACTAAGCAGGTTTCTCACATCCAGAAATCGCTCTGACCCAAAAATTACTGCTCGTCCTCCGTCGTAGAAATCACTTAGTGAGCAATCCACGGAGGTAGAGGCTGCGAGCTTCTCAATGGAGAAAACCTGTACTTCTGCCAAGTTGAAGTTTTTTTTTTTTTTCTTTTCCAGATTTGCTGTTCCTTTCATACGGAGGAGGGCTAGGAAACAAAATAAGGAAATGAAATATGCACAGGAGGGAGAGGAAAGAGTAAGACGGATTTGGCAGGATGTTTTGACAGTAATTGTCGCCCACTGCTCCTGCGGCACAATGCTGCATTCTCAGTAGGCCGCGTTATCGGAACCGCCGTATTCCTAATGCGATCGCTGACCTGTCGC
The DNA here is from genome assembly GCA_015164015.2 of Brevimyrus niger. Classification (NCBI taxonomy): domain Eukaryota; kingdom Metazoa; phylum Chordata; class Actinopteri; order Osteoglossiformes; family Mormyridae; genus Brevimyrus; species Brevimyrus niger. The sequence continues at coordinate 19,649,895 of JAABNY020000002.1, read as the reverse complement.
TCCTGGGTAACGGCAGACTCACTGGATGACAGCGCTCTGCATGCAAAGGCATCTGATCTGACCACTTTGGTCATTCTGTGCCCTGCGAGGACCACCACCCTCCCACATCACAGATCCTATGGGGGTGACGGCAGCATGCGCTTCTTTGTGCCTCTTCACACAGACAGCATGGAATTTGGGGGGTGGGTCTCTTTCCATCATGCACTTGTGCTACTTTACAGGTTTGATGTGTATATTATTACGGGGGAGGAGTCCTAAGCTGACCTCATGATGGGAACCAGATAAGTCTGAGCTTTGCAAGCAGATGTATCAGGGGAACCGTGATGTTTTGGGAAAATACTATTTTTGTGTCTCTGACATTCTTTTACGTGAGAAAGTACGCAGGGACTCCTCCAGAAGCCATTCTAGATTCACCTCTTAGATTTAGACTCCGTTCTAGACTAATCTCTCAGATCTATAGATGTTGTAGGTCTACTAGATCTTGAGCCCTTCCAGGACCACATTTTTTTTTTTATTTGAACCAGCATCTTTGTGGTTCTAATGCCATTTTTCCAATATCTACTAGCCCTGCCAGATACTGTACATGACGATCATGCTGCCCTCTCTCTTACGCCAGTTTTTCTCCACACATGTCCATGCAGGTGAACGAGATTTACCACGACCAGTCCCTGGGGGCGCGGATCAACGTCGTCCTGGTGCGGATCATCATGCTAGGATACGGGAAGGTAGGTGGGCATGTTAGGGAGGGGTTGTATTTGGTGGCACCCCATTGGATGTCAGCTCGACCTTGTACCTCCTCCGCATTACCACCGAAGGTCAGCAGTCCCCAGACAACCACAGGGGCCAGAATTGCAATGTTAAATTGCCCCTTGTATTACGTGATCTCTTCTCATGGGTTCAAGAGTACTCAAGGTTATCAAAAAATGTTCTTTTTGAGCTTAACACGTATACTCAATCTGAAGTCCTTCCACCTCCTTCCACGCTCACACAGCTCCTCACTGAGACTGACAGCTTTCGGTTCCATTGGACTGGAGTGAAAGGGGAACTAAAAGCATGGGGATCCCAGGAGAGCGTTTTTAATGTCGCACGCCTTTACAGTTCAGTGCCAGAGCTAACAGAATGCTGATGTTTTGCAGTCAGCTTGCCCCCAGTGAGCCAAAAAGAACAGAACATTCCACAGAGCCCAATAAAGTCAGCCAATCAATGATATCCCCTGCTTTGTTCATTAATAATTCTGTGCTTTGGGTGAATTATTTGGTCTGTTTGACTCTTCTTGTTGTGACTCCCAAAACGAGCGCCTTCACTGCTGATATATGTGTGTATATATTTTTTTTTACTTATGTATTTTTTTTTATGCTTCCACATCAGCCATTAATGCATGTACCATCAGCAGTTTTGCATGCAAGCCTTGCAAGTTCATGCAACTCCATTTGTGTGTTTTTTTTTTTTTTTTTTTTTTTAATACAATTCAACAGCAAGTCCACTCTCACTGTGTGGAGGACCACTGGGTGTGCTGTGTGGGAGCTAGTCTGTGAACAGCTGTAGAGGATTCTGGGTAATTTTACAGTTCCCTGACACCTGGCACATACCAAGCTGAAAGGGGAAGCTGCAAGCATTCCTGACAGGCCAATCAGCTTGCTCCCAGGAGCACAGACACCTCCCCATCCTTCAGCCCTTGCCTGCCCCCAATCTGCATGCCACCCTGGACTTGGCTGTCCATTACCCTCAATCACCTTGGCAACATCATACTCCACCAACAGCTTGTCTATTAGTACTGCGGCCGCAAGCACCTCTTACATCATTTTTACACCGGGGAGGACCTGTACATCTGGTCGCGGCGACCTCGCTTCATGTCAGCAGTGGGGATTAGCATGGTGATGCTCTCAGTGTCTTGGAGAACACACTAAAGTATACCTGAGTGTTTGGTGACAAAGACGGATGAAGAAGTATTTATGTTTATGGCCTGAGTCGTTCTTAATATTTATGTTTTGGCAATATTTACCAAATATGTTTCCTGCCAGTAAAAACATTTTTATTTTAAATTTAATAGATTTTTTTGTGGCAGGGGAACAATTTATTTGTGTGTGCATCTGTTTGTTTTTCTGTTTGTCTGCGAGCGGGCAGGAGGGAATACACAAATGCCAGAGCATGTTTGTGTCAGGGCGTCTGGGCCCCACTGACAGCCACAGCCCACCGTACGGCTGTTTGTCACTGCAACAGCACCACCTGCTGGCAGGAACGTACAAGCGTTGGCAGTGCTAGCATTAGGGATCTGCTCATCCGAACGGTTTTCTTAAGAGTTGGCAATGGAAGGAGTCAGACAAACATCTGGAAGACATCTCTCACGCTCTTGTATTCCTGGCCCATCCAGGACCAACATTCTATTTCTGCAGCTGTTTCCTCTTATTTGCTAATACCGTAGACGTTTTCGTTTGAAACAGAAATGACCCGCCATTTGTTTATCACTCAACAGTGACGCAATGCCACAGACGGGTCCGCTTGCCCGGTTATGCCAACCTGGTGTCACTTGGTGATGGGATGTCTTCCCACTGTCCAGTCTAAGAGCCTGATCGAGCTGGGGAACCCGTCTCAGAGTCTGGAGAACGTCTGCCGCTGGGCCTTCATGCAGCAGAAGCAGGACACGGGCGACGCTGAGTACCACGACCACGCCATCTTCCTCACCCGCCAGGAGTTCGGGCCCACGGGCATGCAGGGTAGGATGTGTATGCAACCCCCCCCCCCACCACCCCAATAGGTGGCCACAGATCAGAGAGCCTCATGCACCAATATGCAGCAGCTACCCCAGAAGATTTTAGAAAACATCATAGGGGGTTATTTATAAGATGTCGGCATATGATCATTAATAAGCAGACTAGGCTTTCAAAAGGATACAAGAAATATGTAATGATGATGATGAGACTGATGATGATGATGATGATGAGAGTGATGATGATTATGATGATAAGGGTGATGATGATTATGATGATAAGGGTGATGATGATGAGAGTGATGATGATTATGATGATAAGGGTGATGATGATGAGAGTGATGATGATGATGATGACGACGATGATGACGAGGACAATGATGATGATGATAAGAATGATGATGATGATTTTGATTGATGGTGGCTAGGTGACGGTGATGATGATGACAATGGCTAATAACAATGATGGACATGGTAGCAGGCAGAGTAGATGTGATGCTGCTTCACCAAGGAACTGCCCAGTGCCCTGTTTGTCCTCAGACCTCAGAATCAGCACTGGCCCCCAACCTCACCTCACCCCAGTTCCTCTCCCTCTCAGGGTATGCCCCCGTTACTGGCATGTGCCACCCAGTTCGGAGCTGTACCCTTAACCACGAGGATGGCTTCTCCTCCGCCTTCGTCGTGGCACACGAGACCGGGCATGTGTGAGTATCATGGAATTGTCATCTCTCCACGAAGCACACTTACTCACACACACACGTTTGCATTGCTGTCTCTAGGCAGATTACCCACATGTTATTAATTATTACCATCCCCCAGCCAAAAAGAATATAAAAATGAAAACTCAAAGCAAATAAAAAGCATTTATTTTGACCATATTCCTCAAAGTTTATTAGTAACTATTTCTCTGGTGATGTTTTCTAATAATTTTGAGAAAAAGATTGTAATACTCATACATAAATGTACATACAGTACTTGCAACTGGCATTCACACATGTATGTCTAATGTGTCATGTCTATATACAGCGTCACACATTTCCCTGGAGACAGATGCAGATACACACATTGCTTGTTCCCATCACAGGCTGGGCATGGAGCACGATGGCCAGGGGAACCGCTGTGGGGATGAGGTGCACATGGGGAGCATCATGGCCCCACTGGTGCAAGCTGCCTTCCACCGCTTCCACTGGTCCCGCTGCAGCCAGCAGGAGCTCGGCCGCTACCTGCAGTGAGTCAACCCCCATTCCTTCCTTTTAGGCAACACCCCTAGCATATTAATCTTTCACTTTAAGCCACGCCCCTCCTACAGCATATAAACCCTTCACTCTAAGCCACGCCTCTCCTACAGCCTAACCTCTCACTCTAAGCCACGCCCCTCCTACAGCATACTAACCCCACACTTCAAGTTACACCCCTTCTACAGCATATTAACCCCTCACTTTAAGCCACACCCCTCCTACAGCCTAACCTCTCACTATAAGCCATGCCCCTTTTACAGCATATTAACCCCTCAATTTAAGCCACACCACTTCTCTAGCATACTAACCGCTCACTCTAAACCACGCCCCTCCTACAGCATATTAATCCCAGTTTAAGCCACATCTCTCCTACCATGTAAACCTCTCTTTTTAAGCCACTCCCTCATCTGTCATACAAAACGCTCCCTCTTATCCACATCCTTTCTCTTTCTCCCATAACTTCATCTTATTTTCTGTATTCACCAAAATTCTTCCATCTTTCACCTCTTATGTAACGCTGTCGCTAGTGGTAGCCAAGTTAATTTGTTTCTTAGTTATTTTACCTTTTATATACAGCTAAACAGTTACAGTACTACAACACAGTGCGTACTTTGTACATTCCGTCCAGTCTATAAGCCTTTCTGTTACTGATCCGGTTTGTTATGCAGTGGAGCTGACTGAACCGCTGAAACTGGTTTGCTGGTGGCCTGCAGCTAACAAATAGCTGACACTCTTTCTAACAGCTCCTACGACTGTCTCCGCGATGACCCCTTTGACCACGACTGGCCATCGCTGCCTCGGCTGCCGGGGATCCATTACTCTATGAACGAGCAGTGCCGCTTTGATTTTGGTGCCGGCTACATGATGTGCCCCGCGGGGGGTCCCCCCCCCCCCCCCACACACTACCTGCTGTGAACTTCAATGCTCTGCTCCCTCTTTTTCACTCCACCTCATTCAGTAAACAATATACATCCACAATCTAGGTATAAACCTTGAGAACACCATTCACCATCTTAAGACACACGGTACTCATTATGGAAAGACCCGTTGTGGTCTAATCCCCAATGGTGTTCTGACCTATTTAAATCTATATACAACGACAGAGTTTCTCCCTTGAAATTGCAAGGCTGTATGACCTGTGATATACACAGAATGAAAATTGTATTTTTTAAATTCTGTAGTACTTCGTTCTAGACTTATCTATGGCCAAACATTTGTAGATGTATAAATTCCTATGTAAGTATGCCTTCAGGGTATGTGCGTGTAACTTTTGCTGAGGGTCTGAGAAGCGCACTATGGAGCCATCCAGCAGGGGGCGATGGAGAATGAGCACTTGGAATTTTAAGTGTCACATATATACAATGGCACAAGAGACAAAAAGTAAGAAACACGTTTGCATCGCAGCATTCGCTTTCTCCTGCCCCAAAAAACAGGAACTGAACCCACAGATACTCATGGAGCCAGGCCGTTTCTGTAACTATCAGGGCATTGATGGGTAAACACAGAGGAACTGAGCACAGCTGAGCGACAATCGCAGCTGAAACGGAAAGCACCTTCTAGATAAACTCTTGTGCCTTGAGCAGAATGCCAGTTGGAATGCTATGCTTTATTCTCTTGTCAAACCATTTTCTTAGCTGCAAAAGGTGGGCCAATCAGGAACACAGGTAAGTCAACACCCTCCGGAACGCTGTGGCCCCTCTTGTTTTTTACTTATCGATATTTATATTATCGTTCTTTCTTTCAGTGTTCTCGTCCATTGCGTATTTCGTTTTCCCATTGTCATTGGCCACACGTTCTGCAGGATTCTAGATAGCACTTCTGCACCCCCCTCCCCCTAGGGTTGCATCCTCATTCTGTGTACAAGTTATTATGACTATCTCCCTCTAGCTCATAGCTCATCAGCTGCTGTTTTCAAAACAGAATTCCTGTTCAGGCAAGCCAGTAGTCCACACGCCTGCATGTGTAGGTCAGAGTTGGTGGTGTGTACAGTAGATGCACTCCCAGTGGTCAAGGTTTTGGGATCCTGCAGTTCTTGTCGGTCAGCTTCCTGAGCTGACATTATGAGCGGCGGTCCCGGTGTGAGCCTTGTGGAACACCTCCAGTCAGTGCACCAGCAGTATTGCTGGTTGAGGGGAGACCTCATCCCAACAGAGGCGAGTAGGTGGTCCTTTTAGAATGGACCCCCTCCCGGTCCATTGTTTTATAGCCCCTTCACTGTTCATTGTACATCTAACGAGTCGTATCAGTATTGCCATACCAGAGTCCTCTCCATTCCTCATCTGCATGCATTGGCTTCCTGTCTGTAGCTTACTGAAACAGAGCCATGTGGTTGTATGTTCAGATGGGTTAGTCTGTGATGTTTCTATATATCATGTACCTGTATTTTTTTGTCCAGTCCTATAGCACTCTCTGGTGTCGATCTTGGGTACTTCACTGTGGCGGTGCCGTGTTAATGTGGGTCTCGGGGTGCATCATAGGTCTGCAACCCTGAGAACAAGGCTGTCTCTCTTCCCTCCAGTATCGCACCTTTGATCCCTGCAAACAGCTGTGGTGCAGCCACCCTGACAACCCATTCTTCTGTAAGACCAAGAAGGGCCCGCCCATCGATGGCACCATGTGTGCACCCGGGAAGGTACCCCCCCCCCACTACTGAGGCTGAAGCCGAAAAATGCAGTTAACCGTATGCTCTGTAATCCTCTGATACACCATCACTGACCTGTGTGCACAGCTGCACGCATCCATACTTCTGCTCTCTGTTAACTAGGGCTGGGCAATAAATCGATAAAATATTGTATGGTGATTATGATATTGTCATCATTTTGAATATCATGATATAGCCTAGACACCTGTTTTCATGCACAGTTGGTAGTTATACTGCACTGTATTTACAGAAATTCCATTAAGATATCATTTGGAATAATTTGTCATTATAACTGTCACATGCTCCATAATTATTAGTAAAACATTTTGTCATATTTCTGTTTCCTGCATATGAATTTTGGAATATTGCGATAAACACTGATATCTCTGAAAATATTGTATAATATTTAGGGCATATTGTCTAACCCTAGTCAAACCCTTTCCCTGGAATGAACAGTCAGGCAGTCAGAGAAAAACATGTACTATTGGTATTTTTCAGGTGTTTTGCCCTACAAGAAAAATGTATTAATGGATGACTTATTAAAAATAGATTTCACTTTGCAGTCCATTCAGTTTGTCACATTTTTCATGTACTCAATCTATTTAAGGGAATTTTAAGCACATATGGGTCATCGAGGTAAGGAAATAATGGCTTGAGTTATACTGAGAGAATTTTCGATATCGTTTGAAAAAATTATTACAATGAAATATTTCGCTATATCGCCCAGTCCCACTGCAAACGCTCATAGACATATCTACACTGACACACTTTCCCGGCAATTACACTCAGTGACTCTAAATCAGTCCTGTTTTCTCCACCTAAGATGTTTTCCCCTGCTACACATAACCTAATGGAATGACATCTTTCCCACCTCTCAGCACTGTTTCAAGGGTCACTGCATCTGGCTGACACCAGACGTCCTGAAGCAAGACGGCAACTGGGGCATGTGGAGCAAGTTTGGGTCCTGTTCCCGAACATGTGGAGGAGGTGTGAGGTTCAGGACCCGGGAATGTGACAATCCAATGTGAGTGCTGGGGTTGGGGGTGCCCTTTATGGGACACTTTATGCCAGTAGTAGCCCTGAGTGGTTTTGGAGAGCCGTTCTGGGCTGAAGAGACTTTTCAAGGGGCAGGAAAAATTTGTCGACCCCGATGGGGGTTCCCCTCAGTAAAATTCACAAAGGAGCACTTAGGTTCAGAAGAGGCACTTTCAATTGCTTGTGCAAATGGGGCTGGTGCTGAAGCCTCCTCCCCCTTGCCTGTTGCTGGTGGCCATTTATAATTAAACTGGTTTCATGGGCCATCATAAATGCTGATTTAAATGTCAAACCTGTTTAAAACTTATCAACTATTAAATAATTGAGGCAAATATAATGTATGATGATAATTTATGATTAGACACATGGCAGTATATTTTTAAGGTTTAAAATATTCTTTAAGATTCATTTCCAGTTGAAATCTCAAAAAGCATTGGAGTCCTTGAAATATTAAGGCTGGTTGAACCATGACCTGAACTGGAATGGCAGCTAAATGTTAAATATTTAGGCATGTGGCTCTTTCAAGAACCGTCACTCTGAGGGTCCAGCGGCACCTGGAATGTCATATCTCAGGATAGAGCACTCTTTGCTTCCCATGACAGGCCATTATATTCTGCCTACCCTATAATTCTAGCTGTTAATTTAAAAAGAAAACTCATTTCTAATTAAAGGAGCCAAAGTCTTAAAAGTTGCATGACCGAAGTTGTAAGGTGTCATGAAAGTCAAGCCTTTGAAAGGTAACGAAAGTTACAGTAACGTCAGTTTTTTTTTTTTTTTTTTATTTACTACAAATGGCCCATATACAGTATGTGTCATGCTATTTTATGAAAAGGTTTTTGGAGTTCTTACTTTGTCCTGTGTTGCAGTGACACTGATGACAGTTATCTGCTTCATCTGTGAGAATTTCATTGATGCGCTTCTGTATAAAAGGCCATCTTTGATTTTTTTTCCACAATTAGGCCATGCTATTGAGCAAGTTGTGTAAATTTGTCAGCAAAGCAAATATTACAGGATGCATGATGTACTCTATTTTTGAAAAATTTGCATTTTTAAGTCCCAGTTTATTCTCGGTTCTACTGGCAGAAGGCTACACAGCGTGGCAAATTTCTTCCAGGCTGGAAGTTTCTATGACTGCATTACACAAAAACAAAGGGAAGCAGGAGACGCTGGCAATAATGAAAAAACAGCCAGGGGGAGGGCAGAAGCAACTTTCCGATGTCAGAGATGACAGTCAGCTTATCCAGTGCCTCATAAATTGGAGGATGACCTCAAGTGACCTTCAAAAAGAAGGAGGGACATACAGGCTCCTAAAAGCAAGTCTGAAGACCTATAAAGCAAGGAGAAGCCCTTTATTGATGAGAAACAGGCTGGAATTTGCAAAAAAAAAATTATTTTACATGTCCATAAATTAAAAAAGTGAAACTGAAAATTGCAGTATTCAACAGTAGAAGGGTAGACATTAATCATTAAAAACATAGGTGATAGTAAATTAGTGCTTCATATCATGAAGACATACGTCCATCCATCCATCCATCCATCATCTTCCGCTTCTTTGGGGTTCGGGTCGCGGGGGTAGCAGCTTCAGGAGAGATACCCAGACCTCCCTCTCCCCAGCTACCTCTACCAGCTCC
>JAABNY020000002.1:19596751-19612985 GCA_015164015.2 Brevimyrus niger | reverse complement strand
GCGGGTCTCCCCCTGTGGACTGTAGATAGGGCAGCCTGCCGCGGGTATCCCTTTGTGGACTGTACACAGGGCAGCCTGCCGCGGGTCTCCCCCTGTGGACTGTAGATAGGGCAGCCTGCCGCGGGTATCCCTTTGTGGACTGTACACAGGGCAGCCTCATGGGGTCACTCTCCCTTGCCACTTTCTTCTTGTAGCTCAGCGGTTGCCAAGCTTGATTTCGGGCCATAGAAACTTTGTACTTGCTTGTTTGTTTGAAAGCAACAAATGTAGATTCAATGCTTTGTCGAGCTATTCCTTCTTAAGCAAAATAGAAGCCTGACATATTTTTTTGAAATACTTTTCTTAAAAAAATTGCAAAAGAGAAATTTGCTCTGGGACAAATGGGCTCCATAACCGCAAGGATCTGTGTGATATTTTTGGTCACACCTGTGTGCTCAGAAGGCCACAGTTTTTGTTAGCTGGTGGAAAATTGCATTTGAGATTTGAAACAAAATTAATATTGACCAGTACATCCTCCTCAAAGGGTTTTTTGTATTTATTAGAGCTGTGGCCCTGTATAAACAACCCTGGACTAATAAACTTAATCCCAGATTATTTTTTGTCCCTGAATCCCTGAATCCACTTTCTTGCTTCGTATATCATCAACTTTCCTGGTATTGTTATGTAAGCTTTCCAATCTAATAAAATTATACTTTGATCAGTAAATTGGTTACACTGTAGCAATGTGTTTAATGCATATACAACTTCAAAGTGTTTTTATTTTTCGTATCTTTCCTGGGAAATTTGGTTCCTTGAAATCAGCCAGCCTTGTCTGTAAGGCATGCAAGCGATTTAGCCAAACATAACAGCTGTGGACCCACAGGCAACAGTGTCTGTGTCAGGATTATATAAGCAGCACAGAAATGGTGCTGCCTCTTTACGATACTAATTTGCCATGAAGTTCTTTCCCTTCAGGGACTCGGTTCTCTTATGAGCTCAGTTATGCTCTTTCCTGACTTTTTTTCCCCGATCATTTTTTGAACCTATTTGGCCGAGCCGTGTCAGCTATAGATAAACAGATGCATCAATCTTAGTGCAGGATTGCAAGCTCAAAACATGTATGTGAACATTTTAAAAAGCCAATATAATTATATGTTTTAGGGTGACCTGTCTGAGTTTTCATGTCGTTCATGTGTTCATATAGGTCCCTTTTACGTTTCCTACATTATGTGGCTGTTATACACATTGACCTCTGTAAACCTTTCAGATTCTCTGTTCTCATGTCTGGCTGTTATACACATTAACCCCTGTAAATCTTTCAGATTCTCTGTGTTCTCGTGTCTGGCTGTTATACATATCGACCTCTGTAAACCTTTCAGATTCTCTGTGTTCTCGTGTCTGGCTGTTATACACATCGACCTCTGTAAACCTTTCAGATTCTCTGTGTTCTCGTGTCTGGCTGTTATACACATTAATCTCTGTAAACCTTTCAAATTCTCCGTGTTCTCGTGTTTGGCTGTTATACATATCGACCTCTGTAAACCTTTCAAATTCTCTGTGTTCTCGTGTCTGGCTGTTATACATATCGACCTCTGTAAACCTTTCAGATTCTCTGTGTTCTCGTGTGTGGCTGTGCGTTCATGTGGGTGCTCGGTGACGGACGGAACAGTTACCCATCTAGTTTGTTCCTTGCCCTGTGGCCTGCACTTCCTGATGATAGTCAGCAGGGTCTCCATGACTCTCTGCCGCTCAATGGTAGACATAGACAACGGAAATAAAGTGCTAAAAATGTTTAAAACTCCAACCACAATACCTCGATACCCTCCAATTATCTCCATACGTTTTCATATCTCTTTGCTGTTACCCTTTATAATCCACTTGAATACATAATAGCGACTTCTCTGTAACTAAGGAAACTATGAAGTTACCGTTGCCTGGAGATGGCCGCCAAGCTGCCCTACAGACAGACTCACAAGATACCAAGCAGAATATCTTCCACCCCCTCCCTTATAAAAACAGAGTATTAAATGAATTATTTCGCACACAAAGCCAACAGTCTCTACCTGTATGACATTTTTAGTTCCAATTCACACGGTAGTTAGCCTAGCATGACATTAGTGTTCTAACTCTTCATTTACCTCCTATGCGGTGTTCAAAGGAGCGCATCAATTTATCAGCCAAGTACATACAGCGTCACTCTATAGTCGCAGAGTAGCATGGCAGCCCCACGTAATAGTTGCTGCCTGTCTAGTTAAGCATGTTTACACCTAGTTTGGAATGTACTGCTGAATGTAGCAGCCCACAGGTCTCAGGTGAGGTCTCAGACCCCACCTATCCAAACAGCCTCTTGACTTCTCTTGACCATGAAACCATAGCCTGTAAGGGCCTGTAAAATAAGCCCGACATCATATGAGACAAAACGAGATATAGGGGGGCTTGGGGGTGATAATGAGGCATGAGACTCCATAAACAGCTGGGGATCCCTTTTAATCATCTGTCTTTTCTGCCTGGCCACCGGAGGGCCCCGCACCTCAGGCATGGGGATGACATTTTCATTGAAAGCCGTGTGACGTCAGGCTTGCATCACAGTGCGTATGAATACGCTGGTGCCCAATATGCTGTCGGCATACAGAGGTCCAGGCTCCTTCAGGCGCGGGGGCAGCGTCCCATGAAGAGGAGGCAGTCCGGAGAGCCATTTAAATCAAACACAGAAAACATTTCATTAGCAAAGGTAGTGGAAGTTAGGGATAAGCATTGTGTTAACATTGCAGAATCTCAAGCCACATGGAGATGTCAGGTTCCAGTACCAATATAGGAACCTAAGTGCAGTCAAGTTTTCACTTCTAATGCTAATTGCATTCTTGTGTTTATTAGTGTTTGAGATATTAAGGTTTATTGAATGCAGTGGTAGGTCTGAATAGTTTATGACTTCTGCTAAAGGTTGTTATTCATTCTGGGTCCACTTCATCTCATAGGACTGCGCAGACAGTCGGATATGGCAATTGCACATTATACAAATGGAACTGATTCACATCCCTTGAAATACTTTGCTATGGGGAGAAAAGATGGATGGCAATGATGACTTTTAATGAACGCAAATGAACAGAAGGGAAAAAATCGTATACTGACCAAAAGCAATGTGTGGTTTTGTGTGAAAAGAAGAGAAAAGCAGAAAGATGTATGAACGACTGCTAGGGTTATCACTTACCCCATGTCAAGGAGGAGACTTTTCGCTACCACAAGATTTGTAAACTACTATTTTGATCAAAAGGAAATGGTCTTCACTTAGGCACTGAGTTCTTGCTGTGTGCTGATTGGTCAGACTCCTCTAATCATGCATGTGTCACTAATGCTACTGTGAAACAGCTAAATGAGTCTTTCAATCAAGGAAACAAACCACAAGAAGAGCTGAACTATTTAGCAAAACACAGGAGCCTTTCAGTTTTTAACTCTGGGAAGTTAGTTTGTAACTCGAAGTAAACTTTCTGAATTGGATTAGATGGTAACCCTAATGACTGCAGATGTCCATCATAACTGCACTGTGAGAGAGGATCCAGCCAGTTCTCGGGTTCTGATGCATGAACCAGATCGTTTAGCCAGGACACAGCCTGCAGTGAGGCACACAGGGACAGCTACAAATCCGCTACACTGACAGGCCAGGGGGAGAGGACGGAGAAGAAGAGGAGACTGATAGACTAACTCCCACCACCAATGGATTCTAGCACCTTCTGAGGAGCAGCCAACAGATTTTTGATGCAGTTTTCACCTACATGACAATTAACCGCCATTTAATCTGCTGGAATCTACTGTGGGAATGGAGTGTCAACGAGGACATCATCGTCACATGGACATTAACTGAGGATGTGAGTCTAGAGACATAGAGATACAGGGTGCAAGGCCGTGGAGATGCCACTGTCTGCTTCTGTAGGGCAGTATGGAGTGCAGGCCGTGTTTCATAATAGCATAATACATGATGCATTACCAGGCTGCAAAGTCACCCTCAAATACTTGCATTCCTGAATGGTTCTGACCACAGCATTGAGAAAGATCCATTCCTTCTGCTGTGTACATCCATTCACTGGGCCTAAAGTCACAGGGAGAGAGAGCGCTAGGATGTGCCTGAGGGGATCCCAAACAGTGTCTTACTAACTGACCTTGTCATGTGCTGACCTCATGCAGTCACTGTCGGATTCCTCCACCCTGATGTATCTCCTCTTACTTCATCTTCTTCCCTTGCCCTCTGTACTCCATGCTCTACTTCACATTCTGCTCCATGTTATACGTGTGTCAGGTGACATGACAGCTGAACTGAAATGAATGGACCCAAACTGAACTGAATTGTCAGAGGCTGACTGCAGCGCAGGGTCTTGCATGGCAGCGTGACTTTGTGCGCTTTTTTGAGTAGAAGTGGGAAAGAAAAACTACCGCATCAGGATGGAGGATGTGGCATTGCTTATGAGACAGAGAGCTCACAGGCCTCTAAGCTCCGCCTTTCTGCTCCACACCTGTGATCCCATCACTGAACGACCCTCTGTGGCGTTTGCTCAGTTCATCTGAGGTCACGCGCCATAGAAATGAGTAAAACATCTTTTCCTTAAGTTTTATTCGTAAAACTGTGTCTGTGTGTAGCAAGCTGTTAAGGAATGTGAGTTTCCCAGGCGACACAAGGCTAGAATGACACGTTAGGTGGATGCTGGTCAGGTAGGGAGCACACCAAGGACAGGAACCTATGGGAGCAAAACGCACTCCTTCCAGCGCTTGTCATCTTTCCCTTTTTTCCTGCCTTTCTTTTTCGCCCCCCTCTGCGGCTGCCTCCCCAACTCTGTTTCTTACCGCCTGTGCCAGTCTTCTCTGCAAACGGCAGCTCTAAGAGACGGGAAGTGAAATTTGCTGCTATTTTTAGCAACAGGAGGAGGAGGAGGAGGGAGGGAGGGGGAGGGCGCGAGGGAGTGAGGGAGAGCAGGAGCGAGAGGGAGGAGGAATCATTTTTCTGTAGCTGCGGTGAGGGGGCTGGCACCGAGGAGGGCGCTCACTGGCGTCGCCCGGGACAAACGGAAACAGCGACTGTCAGGGAGAAGCGGCGAATCGGGGCGGACGCACGCACTCGCACAAACAGGCGGACGGCTGCTCAGGCACGCGTGCACACTCTCTCATCTCAGGTGAGGCTGCCACCAAAACTGGTGTGTGTTTGTGTGTGTGTGTGTGTGTGTGTGTGTGTGTGTGTGTGTGTGTGTGTGTGTGTGTGTTTGTGTGGGGTAGTTACAGCAGGCAGGGCAGATCCGGAGGTCTGGTAGACAGGCGGTCTTGCGGGACTCCTTGCCTTCGGACGCGGCAGGTCTTCTCAACGACCTCCTCTTCGGAGTGGGCAGGTAAGGCGGCAAGGAAGGGCAGCTCCTCTGTCTGGGAGGTGCAGCGCTCACCGCTACAGTGAAGGAGGTTTGGCTACGCTGGGCAGCCTGGCTGGGGTCCTGCTGGCTTTGTTATGTAAGAGCAACTGTTAGACGGCGACTGATATGCAAGTTACAGAATGTTTACCTGCTTGTTTCTTAAGAAGGGCGTTGTCTTCATGTGTGTCTGTTCATCTGCTGCAAGATCAGATCCTTGAGAAAGATGAGGAAAACAATGCGAGAGGCTCCTGTGTTTTTTTTTTTCCTTGATGGCAATCACTGTGTTCGGATGGTGGTCCTGAGGCTGAGGGAAACAGGAGATGTAAACAGTTAGAATGAGGTCAGGGAGTACGTTGCCATGGAGACACATGTGAGTGGGCGGGGCTGTGCGGCTGGGTCAGTAGCTGTTTACACAGAGCAAACAGATGGATAGATGCCTCTGTCAACAGCAATTGAAAGACGTGTATTTCTGAGTCCAGCAAGGTGTCTGCTACCGCCGACAGTCCATGGTGTTTTGGAAATGGCAATTAAAAATGGAGGGATGCAGTACAAGTAATCAGACATTTTTTGTAGTTCTTGACATAACCTTGACCTAGTTGAAGAGCCATCCAATGTGACAGTGGGAAGAGCACTCGCATCTGACTGGGAGCTGGGAGAGGGCTTTGTGGAGTAGAGCTGTAGCCTTTGTGCTTTTTGAGTAATGGGCGTGTGGGAGGCCGTCGTGGGCAGCCCAGCTTGGGCACCTCTGAGAACATCACCCCCCACGCACCTCAGCCCCCACCGGAGACGCTGCTAGCTTCCTCCGGTCACGATTCTGAGCTGCCGGCTTCCTTCCTTTCGCGGAGGGTTTTGGCCTCCGGGGGCAGCGTGGTGTTAAGGGTGAGCCGACCAGTCATTCTTCAGCTCCAGATTCGGTTCCTGCAAAGCCCTGGCATGCGACCTGTCAGGTTACCGGTATTGTTAAGGATGGTGCCCCCTGCAGACTGCCGACTGCTCCCTACTGAGGCTGCTGCTTGTGCTTCTGCTGGACACTGATGCCACCCGCGGTTCATTTCATGCTCCTTTGCTGTCCATCTCACAGGAAAATGTTACCGTAAACAAGTCTAGAGTTACATAAGAGCTCTGGTGAAGTGCTATGCTATGAAATTCCATCCACACTGACACTTAGCACTGTGTATTGATGGTTACTGCTAACATTATAATATCAGGTTACTGTGCTTAGCAAGCAATCCTGACATCTCGCCTCCCTTCACAGATATGCGTCCCCGGTCTAGACTGATGGCTAAGAAGTGTCTGCCCACCATCAGGGAGGGCTACGAGGAGCTGCTGCAGGACATGAACCAGACTAACAGTTGCCACACCGTCCATGTGGAGGCGCTCTCCTCTGAGGCCTACCTGCAGTCCATCTGCCAGCTGGCACGGCCTGCCTTTCCCTTGCGCGAGCCCGACCGTGAAATTCTGGCCCTTGGCTCTCTTGACTCATTCAGGTCTGGCCTGAGACTGTCCAACGTTTCCCCTCCAGCTCTGTCTCGGCCCCCCTCCCCGACCGCTCGCCGCCACATTCATGGAAACAGGGGGAGTGCTCTGGCCTTCTCAAACACCCCAATCGGGAACCATCATGGCACTCCTGACCCCCTTGAGTATTTGTATGGGCACCAAAGCAGCCCCATCCTTCCCATCGACCTTCTGCAAGATGCCAAGGGTAAGTCACTCGCTCCTCCTCAGGAGAACAGAGCCCCGGCGGTTCCCTGTAGCCGAGCCCGAGCACACAGCTGTCCTCGCCTGAGCTCTTCGCCCCCCGCCCTACGCAAGAACAGCTGTCCTGAGTTCAGCCCGCAGGACACCACCAGCTCCGCCTGTTCTCGGGCAGAGGCCTGCCCACCCACAATGAGCAAGACCGATGACAGCACACGGCCGTCCTGTGGGATCCATGCAGAGAGAGGCGGCGACCTTGGCGGGCAGAGGGAAAACGGCGGCAAATCCGGGGAGAAGCATTCCGTCATCTCCCACTGGATTGCAGACTGCAGGAGCGCCTGGAGGGAGGCCCGCATTCGATCTTGCATGCTACCTGCCATCGCCGAGATGTAGACGTGTCCCGAAGGCCTGCCCTCTGTGCTCTCCAAACACTTGGCCTCTTTTAAAAAGTGCGCACAGTGATGCACTTTCACAATGCACATCTACACACGCTTAAAGGGCATTTGATCAGAATATGGCACTTATTTTAAACAGAAAATAAAAATTATTTATAAATTTATTATAATTTAGTTGTTTCAGATTAATTACATTTATTTATTTAACCAAATAAACTGCTCCCTCAGGAACAGATTACTACAGTACTAATTTAGTAATTTCACTGGGTCTTTTGAGTAGTTTTAGCCAGTATAGTATATTTATATGTCATTTCCCTCCTCAATTTTTATGAGGCTTGAAAAAGTTATCACTGCATTTAAGATGTAGAGCTTAAAAATAGGCCATCTGGACAGCGGAACATGAACAAGATGAAGACAAACCCCTGCCTCTAAGCTTCTAACCCATAGTCACAGATCCCAGACGAGAATTACAGCTTTATCTTTCCTTATTATTTCAATCTACATACTTCAGCGGAGCACGAAACGAACTGTGAGTTGTACCTAATTCCAGCAATATGTTTCAAAGGCCCCTGTCCTTGTTCTATCAAGGGTTTTTCGGCCGGTTAATGGTGCCACTCGGCTTTGAAGGAGAGCCCCTGGGCATGTCCTACATTTTGTCCCAACAACGGACATCCACTGCAGGTACAGCTCTAAACTTCAGTCCTACAGTGCTGTGCAGTATGTTCGTATCCTCCGTGCATAACCAGATGTTAAATCATACTCTGAAGGAGCATGCGGGTGTAGTGGATCTCGTGGTGGTATGAAGCACTGGTTTGTTTTTGTACCTCTGTGCACTGTTGGTCAGTAAATCATAAATAAAGTGTTTTTTTTATGTTGCATTTGCGTACGGTATCGCTTTGTGTTTGTGACCTTGGCTTTTTAAGCCTCATTTCCTCTCTAGACAGACATTGCCTTGGCTCTCTTCCATACCCTGTGTCCCAGACCATACGCCCCATCCACTTCCCAATGGAGCAGTAAATAACACAAGCGTATCTGTGCCATAATCTTTGATATAAGCCAGTAAGCGCTCACGAGGCCTGCAATTCGGAGCTCTGGCCACAGGAGCCGCTTGACTCTTGTCCCCCTAGGCCCAGTTTGAGTGGTCTGCCGATACCACTGGCCTTGTAATTTATTGTAAACTTGGGCTCCGTCTGTCACTGTCTGTAGCAATGCAAGACAGGAGGCTGCAGGATCCGAGGCAAAGACAGTGTCGCTGCTCGGGATGGACGCTAAGCCGGTTCAGTCCTCATATTCGCCCACTCGGGTGATATGTGGGTTTTCTCGTCGCTATAGCAACTGCTGCATGTTTCCAGGGAGGCTAGCAGATTAGATCTTAATCAGCAGAGAGGTCACAGCACAGGTTGTGATGTTGGAGAGACAGTCAGGCAAAGACTAAAAGCATAAGTAGCTTTTTTACTTATGGATGTATGTGTGTGTGTGTGTGTGTGTGTGTGAGTGTATTATTTTATTTATTTGTTTATATTACATTGTGGGGACCATTTTTCAGATCCTCACAAAGATCTGATAATACAATCAAAAAAGTAAAAATGCTAAAAGTCTCATATTTTCTTTGGTTACTTATGGTTAAGGTCAGGGCTGGGTAGAGGTTAAGGTCGTCCTTTTTCCCCATAGAAATGAATGGAGAGTCCCCATAAAGATACAATTACAAACCTATATGTGTGTGTGTATGTGTGTGCGTGTTGGGGGAGTTGGGGAGGACCATTTTCATAGATCACATATGAGGACTAAATTGTCCCCAAGGTGTAGCAGAACCAGAAATTTTCCTACTTTTGGGGACAACTTTTGAGGTCCCTATTTGGATAACCTCAGTTTTATAAAAATCTGTGAATGCAATCAAAAAAATAAAAATGCCAAAAGTCTTGTATTTGGGTTGGTTACTTATGGTTAAGGTTAAGGATGGGTAGAGGTTAAGGATGTCATGATTGAGATTAGGGTTTTTCCCTTAGAAATGAATGGATGGTCCCCATTTAGATAGGAAGACCAACCAGACAGCCAGTTAATATTTAGTGTGTGTGTGTGTGTGTGTGTGTGTGTGTGTGTGTGTGTGTGTATGTCTGACTGCAACATCTACTGTGTGTGGGATGACATACATGGGTAGAAACCTCTGAATAAATAGACACCTTTGAATAAATAAACACACAATAACGAAAAACACTGATCTTTTAAATAAACCCTTTAATGCATTTTCCCACAATATTACTATAACATAGCTTCCATAGCCAATATGTGGAATGAGCCACAAGAGGGCAGTAAACAGACAAAGGTGCATGAAATCTGACAACTTGATGAGAACATGTTCAGTGGATTATAGAAAACTAAGATTAATACCGATAATAAAAACATAAGCCAGGATGCAGTTGTAACCCCAAGGTGTAACTCATAATTTCTAGAGGTGTCAAATCTGATCTGTTGGAAGAGGCCTGTTGTTCCCAGAAGAATAAATCAGTGAAAAGAGACCCCTGTGGAGGATTTAGACAGAGCTGGCAGTTACAGAGGAGACTAAAGAGCAGCGTGTCCATTATCATGTTTATGTTGACATAGGAAATGCAATGCTAGTTTATTAGGAATGAAACTTCTGTTAATCCAGTTGAACCTATTACAGGTCATCGTTGACTTAGGACTGCGGTCGGTCAATTTGGTCATACACTCACGCTGCTAGTCATGAACTCATGGACCAGTCGTAATGTCGATCAGTTGTAAGCCACAGTCGATGACAACAGGTATTTTTCAAGCATAGAGGCTAAACGGCATATAGATATCTGTGTATTGTGCGTGTGTGTGTGTGTGCATGTGAGTGTTTCTGTGCACCTGTGTGCATGCATTCGAGCTGTGTGTGCTGGTAACTCCATCACAGAAAATTACCACAAAACCTCCCCCAGCCCCTTCCTCTCTGAAATTGACACCCAGGGTATCAAACACACTGTTTACTCCCGCTGTATTATAAAAAAAAATTATTTCATGACTATTTTCACCTCTATGTTGCTGTAAAACAGACCCCTATAGGGCTGATTGCAGGTGAAATATTTACACCTTAACTAAATTCACTCTTACTACCCTTTGTGACTTAATTTAGTGCGAGATGCTGGGGTAGGAAGGCCTGCAAGTTCCTCTCTCATGCGAGGCGCAGCGTAAAACATCTCCCATCGCAAAGTTAGCCTCCCGAAGACAAACAGTCAGCCCTCACTTCCTGTCTCCGAGGCCTATTTTAATACCATTTAAACAGAAGTGCCCATGGACAAGCGGCAGTGATGTCATTCACAGCAATAAAATTTCAGGATGACCTGGAGCATAAGGACAGCAAGAATATCAAACCCAAGCTGCTTTATTTGTTCGTTTGTTTGTTTATCGGTGACATACTATTTGTTTGTTTGTTTATTACTGACATACTATGTTGACAAAGGTCTCATACTCACTTTGTTTTCCAAGGAGACCAAATAGTTTTAGATAATTTTTCCAGATGGCGGGGGCCTGCCCCCTTTCCCCTGCAACGTAAAAGGGTCAACTCTACCATGCATTCTCATCGATGAGTCATAACATGACCACCCCCATTTGAAGTGAATAATGTCGACTGTCTAGTAAGAACAGCGTATGTCAAAGTCTGGTATATATTATACAGCCAGTTAAAATTCATTACTTATATTATACTTATATTTCATGTTGAATGTAGAAGTAATGGGCAGGCGTGAAGATCTGAGTGACTTTGACAAGGGCCAAATCATTATGGCCATGGACATAAATTGGAATTTTAACCCCCCCCCCCAACAAACAAAACCGGCCAATACCACACCCAGACTGACCAGACTTGCGGGGGCTCACTGTCAGCCGTGGTGAGAGCCCACTGAGAGTGATCTGAGGAGGGAAAAACCATGAACCACCAACAGGATGCTGGGTGGCCAGAACTCATCAAATGTGGGATCTGAACGAAGGCTATCCTGTCTGATATGAACTAACAGAAGGGATACTGTGGCACGAATGGTAGATAGTTTTGATGATGATCACAGGAGTAATGTGTCATGAGCCCTGTTGCGTATGGCTACACAGCTGCAGACCAATCGCGGTGCCTATGGTAGCCAGCCTTACCGTCAAAGGAACCTACAATGGATAAGTGATCAGAACTGGAGCTTGAAACAATGGAAAACGGTTGCCTGGTCCAATTAATCCCTTTTTCTGTTGCATCATGTGGACGGTCGGGTATATTTTGACCGGCTGAGAGATGCATTAAATCCACCGTGTGTGGGGAGGCTCCACGCACTGTGTGCTGTGTTCACTATGCATTCATTTTTTTAAAATAGGTTCTAATAATCCATTATTTGAAATAATCCATTGCTCCAATTCCATTGTTCTGCGAATGGATTGTATATGCACTACATAAATAAATATGCCTGGTATATAATGGATATGATCATTACAGTACATCTCTGTATGTGTGCATCAGTAATGCTCACCGCCGACAGCAGCCGGCGAAGGGGATAAGCTAAAAGCTCCATGTGACGGCTGTTTTTCCACCGACTGACCACAGATGCAGACAGCGGAGAACTCTGCGGTCTCCTGTCAGTGGGGGAGGAGGTGCAGAAGCATCCTCTTGTAAAGCATTGCCGGGTAGAGGAGGCGCAGCTCGGAGAGGATGGTGAGGCTGGTTGGGCCTTCCTCTCTGTGGCTTCTGGGGGGGGGGGCGGGGCACCTGCCTAAAATATTCCTCCTCCTATTAGTTTTTTATATCTTATGTAGTGCAAAGTTAGGTAACACTTTGAGGGGGCAGAAATAATGTAGTAGTACAATGTTACATAATGTATTAATTAATCAGGAACCAAGTGCTAAATATGTACTGATCCCCTGTTTGTTCGTCATTAATCAGTCATAGCGGTTCATGAGTTTTTATGCAACAACTACATTTGTTCATGATTTCTACTTCAGTGGTAACTGAGTTCCTAAGCTACTCAAGTAAGGTTTTACCCAACTACCATCTCAGAGTTGCAGCCTGCAGACAGGCACAATCTCTGTCTGTCGCGTGTGGAACTCACACTTTCAATTAGATACACACTTGACCTGTGTTCTGCAGTCTCACACGATGCTATTAAAGCAGGTAAGGAAACCGATATGGTTTAAGGGAAAGTCACAAAGATACCTTAATGCTGGCAAATGCAGAATGAGGGCCTGCGTGGGGAGGGCATGCATGTGTCACCTGAGTGCTGGGTGAAGCCCCTGGAGATGACACTGCGCATGTACCCCCTCATGTAGACCACCCAGCTGCATGGATGAATAAAATAAACAAGTCATCTTTTTTTCAATCCAACCTCAAACCCAACACCAGCTATGCCTGTGAATCGGCATCTTCTCAGAAAACGGCTTCAGAGATTCATGTGTTGTGCTAATCTGCGGTTGCATCTCCACGCAGAGCGTGGCTTTCTGCCCTATCTGCCTGAACATCTCTTCGATCAACAATGGGCTGCCTCGCCGCTCCTATGCTGAGGTGTGCACATTTACACGCTTTAGAACTGAAACGCTAGCAGCAAACAAAATTGATATTGCAGATTAAACCAGTGTCTGTTCAGTCTACATCAAAGTCTATACAGTCTATACCCCTGTCTGTTTTCCAAACTATTTTACACCAGTGCCTTTTGTTCTAAAGAAGTTAGTACCAGTGTCTTTATAATTCACAGCAGTGTATTTTATTCTGCTTCAGTGTATACTAGTACCAGTCCAGTCTACACCAGTGCTAGTACAGTCTACACCATTACATTACAGTCTATACTAGTGCCAGTGCAGTCTATACCATTACATCTCTCTGATCCTCCAGCACTGCTCGACTGGTCTCACCACCCCTAAAGGCACATGGAAGACACACCTCTCGGCTCTTCTCCGTTCTGACTCCAAATTGGTGGAATGAACTCCCCTTAGATGTCCGAACAGCTGAGTCACTGAATGTCTTCAAACGACGACTTAAAACACACCTTTTCCAGAAATACCTGAACTAGCACTTCTGGTACTATACTCCGAGCGCTTTTCCTTAAAAAAAAAAGTTTGTTGTACTCTTTCCCAACAGAGTATTAGTTTGATGGTATTCATAGCCTTGGTTTTATTGAGCTAGTATCGGGAAAAATTAATTGTACAGTTTTAAAGCACTTATGTAAGTCACTCTGGCTAAGGGCGTCTGCCAAATGCTGTAAATGTAAATGTAAAATAATAGTCGATAGTAACACAAACCGTGTGTTAAACATTCTCTATAGTCTAGTCCAGTTTGGGTCAAACTAAAGTAGCCAAGTAGTACATGGGTGAAATAATCACAGTGATCTGAATCACAGTAACAAATTACCATAGTATTCTTATGTATCACCTGGAGGTACACTGGGGGTATGTGTACCATAGTTTGTGTGTGAACCACAGGTCTAGTTAATATACCATTCAAAATATCATGTAGCATCTCACATGGTTTCAGTGCATTTCTGACTAGACTGCAAAACACAGAGGTGTTGTTGGGCCTAAGCATGGTGTGCCTCACAGGGTTACTGGCTTATCAGGGTAACCTGTCAGATTTAAGGTACCACAGTTTAAATGGACTTGTTATTTGTTCACTTACATTTTGCCCAGACTACCTTAAATCCGACAAGTTACCCCAATAAGGCAGTAATCCCACTTCATAGTGCAGGCCCCAGGTCGTACATTTAGGCTTCACTTTAAGTTGCTGGATATCAGACACTGTTTCCTACATGATCAGCAGATCTTTGGCTGGGTCACATCACCCTAACCCTAACCTTACCTGGGGAGGGGGCGATAAAGAGCAGAAGTATGAAATGCATTATTTTAGGTTCTCGTTGTATAAGAGTTTCCAAGAATTTTTTTTTTTTTCTTGTGGCGTGGGGGGGGGGGGGCAAAATGTCAGGCCATTACATTTTTTCCTCGCTCTACACAAATGCCGAAAATAGCAACATCGTTCGCTGTTGTAGCATTGGAACCAATGTGTGAAATCACCTTCGGCGGGTGTTAACCTACTCACTGGCTGCCGCAAGGACAAAAAAAAAAAACGTGTTAAAAATGATCGGTTTGAAATTCTGGCGGTGACTTTCTAACAAGAGTCGTGAGAAGAACTCACCCTTGACATATTTTATTTTATTATGTTTTTAATCTCTCTCACGTGTTAAAGGGATTTTCACTGAGGCTCAGAACAATCATGAGGACTTTACACTCAGGGTCACTTAATTACCTGACCTTACATAGCAGTAGGTAGGACCCCCTTTTAGTCCAGAACTGCTGTATTTCGGGGGTTGAAAGGTACATTCAAAGATGCCTTTCTTTTACCTTTGTTTTTTTTTTTTTCTCTCCCCATGGTGATTAATGTCTGTTATTGTTACAATTGTTGTTTCTGTATCCCCCCCCATTTCCCCCCCCCCCTTTTCACGGTACTAGGAGGGGTGAGCTCAGAGCAGCCACACTCTTTGCTCTTGAATTTAATGTAAAATAAAGTTGTCCTCCGAAGAGGGGGGTGGTGGTGGGGAATTAAAAAAAAGAGATGTCTTTCTGCACACTGCTGTAGTCCTGCGCTGTCGTTTCTGCATTTGCAACCTTTTAAAGAGTCTTGACATCCTCCTCTTACCTCTCTCATTAACTACCTGCATCTGACTGGACCCTTCATTTTATTGCACCACTCTCCCAAAACTCCAGACATTACTGTACATGAAAACTCCAGGGTGACAGTTACTAAGAGACTGGATTGAATCAGCACATCCTGCACTGACGCCCACCCCCCCTGATCATTGCTGTTGCTTTGTGAGTTGCTTCCCTTAGTTGCTATAATTCAGTACCTGCTTCCCCAGGCTATTTTCATTAAAAGCGATTTTTTTTAACCTATGCACATATTGCGTAAAACACACTTAAATGTTTTTGTATTATATTACTGTTTTTTCCTTTGTCCCTGGATTCCAGTTTTGAACTTTTTTATATGTCTGGCTGATCTGCGGAAGAAAATCTTTTTCATAATGGTTTATTGCATCTGTGGCTCAGTGGGCCAAGCCTCTTTATGTGTGAGGTGTCAGGTTACACATGCATGCCCTCCTCATGCAGGCCCTCATTCTGCGTTTACCAACATTAGGTTGTGGGTTTGAGACCCGGCCTCAGTCGAATAGTCACATGTCTGTTGGCCTGTAGGCAAGGCCCTTAACCCCCAGGTCCATGGGCACTGCAAACTGGCTCATGCTGCACTGTGACCCCCAAGCTTGACCATAGCTCTATACATGTCTCACGGAGAGCAGAATAAGGCAGGCGATGAGAACATTTCCCCATTGGGATTAATTATTTGTCACTCTTCTAAACATCTTTAAATTTATACACTTAAATCTGTTTTCAGTCCTCTAGGCACCACTCAAAATAGCAGACGAAATCTTGGGACATCTTTGGACTATAAGGTAGGTTAATATATATCAGATTAGACTTCTCCCTTTGTACATATGGCCTGCAAGAAGTTATTACCTGGGCGTTGTAGGTGTATATTTGGTAAAAGAGTGGTTTATTGTGGTTAACGGGTCTGCCCCTAAGCTACTGAGTCATAAGGCCACGTATGTTTGAAATTTCAATCGAACAGACCCAGAGGACAGTGTGTGTGTGTGTGTGTGTGTGTGTGTGTGTGTGTGTGTGTGTGTGTGTGTGTGTGTTTGTTTGTCATTGCAGCATGGAAGTAAAAGGCGGTGAAACTACTTTGCACCACTGACACACTGAACTGAAACC